>MDKI01004684.1:0-10900 GCA_005239505.1 Nicotiana paniculata | reverse complement strand
GGGGTGTAACGCCTGGGTAACGCCAGGCACACCCTGGCGTTTTGGGTGTAACGCCTGGGTAACGCTAGGCACACCCTGGCGTTTGGGGTGTAACTCTTGGGTAACGCCAGGCACCCCCTGGCCTTAAGAGCCAAACACCTGGCTAATGCCAGGCTTGTCCCGGGTCGCTCCTTTTCGACTCTTGCGCGTATTTTCCGACGTTTATGCTCTCATTTAGCTCGGCTTCCATTTCCAACTCACCTACACATTAAATAAACTCCATTAGGCACATACGACGTGTATTTTTATCATTAAAGCACATAAAATGCAAGGTATATAGTGCTTAAAATCATGAATTCTAGCCACGCATCAGTTTCGAATCATTACATTGTTTCTTTAGAACATCAAACTCATAGTTGGTCCGTTGGTATAGTTTGCTTTAGTCATCCTAGAGGTCAACGTTTCAACCCCTGCATCCGCTCCTAATCTATATAGTACTTACAGATAGCGTGTATGAGGATTTACTCCCTTGAGAGTGTCGAATCCCACCCCTAAACAACATTGCAAATTGAATGGGTGCTTTCGAATTGGCCTCAGGAGCATCCGATCTTGACGTTGAAGGTCTTAGATAATACATTTAAATTTAGGAAAAATATAATTATTGTGATTGTGAAGTAGATTTTGTAATAATCTTTAAGAGAAGGATATTTGTGAAAATTGATCATGTGTGAGAATAATATATGATTTTTCCTTTCTCCAATTAAACTAAACTAGATAGTTAAAAAAATTCTCAAACTGTAGACTTTAGAGTTTTCTATGAAACAAATTAGTAAAAGGGTTATAATTTGACAACTAAAATCTAATTTTTAACTCAACTCGGAAATGCCATTATATTCTGTTCAGACTCGAATACAGGGGACACTTGGGGCTTTCATTTACAAGTGACCTTTGAGTCTTTGAATATAGGAAAAGATACTCCGGAATTTTTCTTTATTCACACAAAGTCCCCTCATCGTTCCTCATTCCCTTCTTTTTCCTCCCCCCCCTCCTCCCACCGCTTATCCTTCAAACAATTTAGAGAGATGTCAAATGAGAATAATAACATTCTTTGAGATGTTTCAAACATATCGAAAGATATTTGAAACATAAATATCCTGAAAGATGTTTCAACATCCCGAAACATCTCCAGGGTTGTTTGCAGAATTCTCACTTCATCAAATTCTACCATTTTTTTTAGCTCACATTTCAAATAACTAGAAAAAAACATCCATGAAGATGTTGCAAGCATCCCAAGAGATATTTCAAACATCTCTCAGAATGTATATAAAATTCTCACTTCTTCAAATTCCAACATTTTTTTCTCTTTTTTTTCTTATTGTTAAACTACTAGAAAAAAGAAGAAAGGAAAAGGAAGAAGAAGAAAAAAAGGAGAAATGAAAGGAAGAGAGGGAAGGAGAAGAAGACGAAGAAGCAACAACAATAGCAGTCGAGCGAGAAGAAGATAAGAAGAAGAATAATAGGAGGAGGAGGAGGAGGAAGAAAATGAATAAAAGAATATAATAATTGCAAATATGAACAATATAGACAAAAGCAATATGTAAGCAATTAAACAAAAGGGAAAAAGTTTCTTAGTGATGATTCATGGCGTAGATCAGTGGGTTGTTATAGCTGAATGAGAATAATAAAACATATGAATAATATATTTTTCCTTCTTTCTCACATGGTATCAGAGTAACTACTGAAAAATCCCCGCAGTGTGGTAACCAATGAGTTCGGGACAATCATCGTGCCTTTTTTTTTTCCGGTGACTTTCAGGCATTTTTTACGTCATGCCTTCTCCTGTGGGTTCTTTATGAAAAATAACATCACCAAAAGGTGCGGATTTCTCAGGCGACCAAACTCCAGAAAACCATACCGGCAGAACCCCATCCACGCGCTCTCAGGTGCCTCTAGAGCTTCTAATGTCGGTGGTGCGTCAGACCCATGCGCCGGCGGGTGAACATTGTTCCAACTATTTTTTGAAAAGTTTCTTCAGGACAGCCTTATCGTCTTGTAATTCCGGCCTGGCCCATACTGCTTTCTTTTTATTCCGAACAATTTGAGATTTCTCCTGCGACTACAGTAATTTTTCGGCAAATGCAATGTCTTCTTTGTCTGTTTCAGCAAATTCCAATTGATTCTTTATGTTATTTGGTGATAATTTTATAAACCTATCTTCAATTTAACAGTGTCTTTGGATTTTCGGGTCTAAAAGTCTGGGCTCTAGCAGTTCCGATATTATGATTTCCTCAGAACCCTTAATGGGAAGTTCAAACTATTTAGCTTGAGTTTTGTCTGTCGATTTGAGGTGCAAAGGTAAAGGTGTTCAAGATCATTTAATCAAAAAGTATCGCGAAGGAGATGAAAGGCCAAAGCACTCGCCAAAGCACTTTGGGAGAAGATCGACGTTCAATTATGTAGTATCTTGTGGCGATCTATTGATCCCAGGCTGATGCCCTTGTTTCATCCATTCCAGACATGTCATTTAGTTTGGGAAAAGGCTCGCACTTTATACACCAATGACATATCTCTTTTATATGATATGATATCACGAATGAAAAACTTGAAGAAAGATGAATTGGATATGTCAACTTATTTGAGACAAGTACAAGCAGTCATGGAGGAATTTGAGAAGTTGATGCTAATTTATGCTAGTATTGAAAAGAAACAAGAGCAACGATAGAAGATGTTTCTATTTCTTACCCTCGCTGGACTTCTTAATGATCTTGATTCAGTACGCGTCCAGATTTTGGCTAGTCCGCCTGTCCCCACAGTTGATGAATTATTCATTTGATTACTTCGCCTTGCTGCAGCACCAAGTCATCTCATCCCAGACACTTGACTTATTTTTTCTTGAATCCCAGACAGTGGATAATCGGGCATCTCAAACTATGGAGAATAGAAGAGGAGGAGGTCATTTTGGAAGATCTAGACCCAAGTGTTCTTATTGTCACAGATTTGGACACACTCGTGAAGTGTGCTATTCTTTATATATTCGACCACCCAAAAATGCTTATGTTGCTCAGACCGAGACTACAGGTAATCAGGGATTTTCTTTATCTAAAAGGGAATATTATAAGTTCCTTCAGTATCAAGAAAGTAAGCAAACATCTCCACAAGTAGCATCGGTTGCTCAGACTGATACTTTTGTTGCTGATAATTATTTTGCTTGTGTTTCCCAGTCTAGTACTCTTGGACCATGGGTCATGGACTTAGGTTCTTCTAATCATATCTCTGGTAGTAAGCATTTTTGTTGAATATTGTGTGTACATAGTCTCTTCCAACTTCCAATGAGTTTCAAACTAAAGCAAAAGGAGTTGGACAAGCTAATCTCCCATCTTCGGTCACTCTAGATTTCGTTCTTTATGTCTCTGATTTTCCTTTTTGTCTTGCATCTGTTAGTCGTTTGACTCTTCCCCTCCATTGTGGTGTATATTTTATTGATGATTCTTTTATTATGCAGGATCACAGTAAGGGATAAATGATTGGCACAGGGTGTGAATCAGAAGGCCTTTACTACCTTAACTCACTCAATCCCTCCACAACATGTCTAGTTACAGATTCTCCAGACCTAATTCACAGACGTTTAGGACATCTGAGTTTATCCAAGATTTAGAAGATGGTACCTAGTCAGTCTAGTTTGTCTACATTAGATTGTGAGTTGTGTCAACTTGGGAAACATACCCGAGCCTCCTTTCCACATAGTGTTGAGAGATGCAGAGTCTATTTTTTCTCCCTTTAGTTCATTCTGATATATGGGGTCCTAGTAGAGTTAATTGAACCTTAGGATTTTGTTATTTTGTTAGTTTTATTGATGACTATTCAAGATGTATTTGGATTTTCTTAATGAAAGATCATTTTGGTTGTTTTCTATATTCCAAAATTTTTGTGCTAAAATAAAAAATAAATTTGGTGTTTCTATTTGCACTTTTTGTAGTGATAATGCCTTAGAATATTTATCCTCTCAATTTCAGTAGTTTATGACTTCTCAAGGAATTATGCATCAGACATCTTGTCCTTATACCCTTTAATAAAATGGGGTTGCAGAGAGAAAGAATAGGCACCTTATTGAGACTACTCGCACACTTCTCATTGAATCTCATGTTACATTGAATTTTTGGGGCGATGCAGTTCTCTCATCTTGTTATTTGATTAATCGAATGCCTTCATCTCCCATCCAGAATCAGATTCTGTATTCAGTATTGTTTCCCCAGTCACCCTCATACTCCCTTCCCCCTCGTGTTTTTGGGGGCACATGTTTCGTTAATAACTTAGCCCCTAGGAAATCTAAGTTAGCTCATCATGCTTTAAAGTGTGTCTTCCTTGGTTATTCTCGTGTTCAGAAGGGATGTCGTTGTTACTCACTTGATCTTCATATGTACCTTATGTCAGCTGGCGTCATATTTTTTGAGTCTAAACCTATCTTTACCTCTTCTTACCACCATGATAAATGTGAGGTCTTACCTAAACCAATCTTTGAGGAGTTTACTACAACTCCTCCTCTACCTTCAACCATATAAGTCTTACTCATACCAACCATTGAGGAGTCTGTGGTGCTCCTCCTAGATCCCCAGCAGCAGGAATACCACTTTTGACTTATCATCGTCGTCCGCGCCCAGTATCACACCCAGCTGATTCTCGTCCTGCACTAGACCCTGCTCGTACTGGAGACTTGTCTCTTCCTAGTACACCATTTTCACTTCGAAAAGGTATACAGAGCACACATAATCCTAATCCCCATTATGTCGAGTTAAGTTATCATCGTATGTCTCCTCCCCATTATGCTTTTATATCTTTTTGTCCTCTGTTTCCATCCCTAAGCTTACAGGTGAAATTTTGTCTCATCTAGGATGGCGACAGGCTATTATTGATGAGATGTCTGCTTTACATACGAGTGGTACTTAGGATCTTGTTCCTCTTACTTCAGGTAAATCTATTGTTGGTTGTCATTGGGTTTATGCAGTTAAAGTTGGTCCGGATGGCTAGGTTGGTCGACTTAATGCTCGTTTTGTTGCCAAAGGATATACTCAGATATTTGGGCTCGATTACAGTGATACTTTTTCTCCCGTGGCTAAGGTAGCATCAGTCCGCCTTTTTCTATCCATTACTGATTGGCCTCTCTATCAGCTGGACATTAAGAATGCTTTTCTTCACGACCTTGAGGAAGAAGTTTATATGGAGCAACCACCTAGTTTTGTTACTCAAAGGGAGTCTCATGGACTTGTATGTCGCTTGCATCGGGCACTTTATGGTCTAAATCAGTCTCCTCAAGCCTGGTTTGGTAAGTTGAGCATAATTATCTAGGAGCTTGGCATGACTCATAGTGAAGCTGATCACTAGCAATCCTGCAAGATATAGGCGGTTGGTTGGTAATTTAAATTATCTCACAGTGACTAGACCCGACATTTCTTTTCCTATGAGGGTTGTAATTCAATTTATGGATTCTCCTTGTGATAGTCATTGGGATGCAGTTATTTTATTCTTTGGTATATAAAATATGTTGTAGGAAAAGGGTTATTATTTGAGGATCGAGGTTATAAGCAGATCGTTGGGTACTCGAATGATGATTGGACAGGATCACCTTATGATAAACGTTCTACGTCTGGATATTGTATTTTATAGGAGGCAATTTGGTCTCTTGGAAGATCAAGAAACAAAATGTAGTTGCTCGGTCGTGTGCAGAAATAGAATATCGAGAAATGGCTATGGCAGCCTGGTGGAACTTGTGTGCGATAATAAAGTTGCCCGTCATATTGCATTAAATCTAGTGTTCCATGAGAGAACTAAACACATTGGGATTGACTATCACTTTTTCGAAGAAAAGATACTCTCAGGAGAGATTCCTACAAAGTTTGTGAAGTCAAATGATCAGCTTGCACATATTCTCACCAAGTTCCTCACTGGTACTCATATTAGTTATATATGTAACAAGCTCGGTACATATGATTTGTATGCACCGACCTTGAGGGGGAGTGTTAGTTAGTTAGTTAGTTAGTTGTTATGTAATAAGCATAGTCCTACATAAAATATGAGTAATGTAGGTATTGTGTATTGTTATAAATAGGGGTACTTATATTATAGTTAACACATGTGAATAATATATTGTCACGACCCAATTTCGGAGTCGTGATGGCGCTTGTCGTGGAACCAGGCAAGCCTCCCTTTTTAACTAAGCTAAATTTAATTTCCAATAAAAATGCGATTTTTAAACGAATTTATTAATTATACTAAGAATCTGAAGTTTAAAAAATATTTGAAGAACTAAATTTAAAACCTCCAATCCCAGATCCGGTGTCACTCATTCATGAGCTACTATAACATAAAGCAAAGAAAAGGAGAAATGGACAACATTGTCTCAAAATAAAGAACAACAGGTAGAATAAGAAAAAGAAGACGAGGTCGCGATCGCCAGCTACTACCTCGACAACTCCAATAGAAACGCTGACTGCTGCTCAATATCCGCTACCGGGTCCTGATGTACCTGGATCTGCACACAAGTTGCAGAGGGTAACGTGAGTACACCAACTCAGAAGTAACGAACCCAAACTATGGGCTGAGAAGTAGTGACAGACAAAACCTCAATTATGTTACAATAAATAATACACAGAATTTAGACATGCTAATAGTTTATCAGGATGAGCAAATATGCCAAGTATGCCAGTATACTCTACATGCCATCATAAAATATAGGTATGAAACCAGTGTGGATATGCACATAATGCTCACAACTCTCCCACAGAAGTCCACTCAGTACTAAATATGGCTCTCAGGCCCAGGGAAGTTCCATCCCGGAATATGCATAAACACCGGTGACCGTAGTCACTCCGTACTGAGGAAAAAGGCCAGTACAGCCCCCACGGAGAAGATCCATCTCCTGAATACAACACTCGGACAATTTCCATATCCAAGGAAGATCCATACCTCCCATAGCATCAGCTTTGGACAAGATCCATGCCCAAGGAAGATCCATCCCTCTCATAACATCAGCTTCGGACAAGATCCATGCCCAGGGAAGATCCATCCCTCATAATCAATGCGCTCACTGGGGGTGTAAAGACTCCGGAGGGGCCCTAGTGGCCCAAGCGCCATATCAAGCCAACAAAGGCATGATTTAAATATCACTGCGGTGTGCAGTCCATTCTCATATATGTCTCAATAAACTGGATTTTCACTTCTGAATCAATTTACAAGATCAAAATCCCACAACTATAAACCGAATAAGTCTGGACATACTGTAACAAGCCATATACGCATCCCAGATGAAATCACATAACACACCGCGTGACTCAAACACCCATAGCGATAACTCTTAATCACAATAGCTGCTCAGAGCAACCCAATACCGTACATAACCTCTTATCAAGAATTGCCTCACTCTTACACTTTCATATACTTTCGATGATGACAAAAACACGTATAAACTAACAATCATTCATCCGATCCGTCAGACATGAAGCTCCCCCTTCCCAAATAGGAATTATAGCAAATTTCTAAGCCGACTCCCGATATTTATCCTTCCAACTATGCTGTAGACAATTCTGACAATATTCATTCTAGGTCCAATGACCTCTTCTGACATGACACATCAATACAATTTGAAGCCATAACCTGTGCAACTCGCGCACTCAACAACAACATCCCAACCTAATCAAATTATATAAAAGACTCACACGAGAGGACTATCATGCCATTAACAATTACCCTCATAAGCACCCAAAGAACTAACCATATCCATTACCACACCAACACCCAAGGGAGTAACCCACATCCCCTAGGCAACCAAGCAAACTCCTACTTTACGCACACTACCTCCTTTACAAATAACAACTCAATCAGGCAATGAGACTCATATCCCCATAGAGTATAATACCACCTGTATCCAGAAATTCTTTTTTTTCCTATTACTCGAGTCATTCTCAACTCCACCTCTGCAGGTCATAACTGATCCACCAGTATACCTCAAACTGAAACCAATACAGCACATCATCGGGCAACCAACTAATCATTAGCAGAATCCTCCACTAGGCTCAAAGCCATAGATCAAAACAAACAGTAACTCACAATGCCCATACACTATCACTAACACAATACCGCAGTGGGGTTCAACTAAATCCTTCATAAGCTCATACATAACTCAAACTATTAAACATCCCAAATCATCTCCAATCTTGCATTCACTATTGAAATAGCCATGCCAACTCCCACAAGTGATCTAAACTCAAATTGCAACATATATCAATTACTGGTAAAAGAGAAATTGCTACAAAACAACATAAGAGGTCTTCCTATACACTCACGACTCTATGCTAACTCCAGACAGAAGTTAAACACTCAATGTCCTCGCTACATATTCGGCCACTCCCTTTTTGTCACAATCAAGCAATATAAACACGTCTCACTCTCAAATGACACTCACCACATGGTCGTCCAGTCACCAAGTCTCGTCAATAAGGACATCAATGGACATATAAGTCCCCAATACATATGCTCACACAAATGAAATCTCGGCACTCAAGCCACAGACAAAAATCCGGCCTCAAGTCCTCCAGACTAGCCCCAAACATGCTAAAATCACATCCCATTCATGGAAGTCACAAGTCATCGATGCACCGCTGATACCGAGTGCTCACGTGCGCGTTTGAATACATGAAAGGAGTTCAAAGAATTATGCTTCAGGTTGAATCAATGGATTCGCACGACAAGAGTTCGAGAATGTGAGATTTTTCCTAAAGGTTCTGCAGCCTCTCGAAGATAAGTACAGACCTCTCCGTACCGATCCACAAGACTCTACTAAACCTGCTCATGACTGGTGAGACCTATTTAACCTAGCGCTCTGATACCATCTTGTCACGACCCAATTTCAGAGTCGTGATGGCGCCTGTCGTGGAACCAGGCAATCCTCCCTTTTTAACTAAGCTAAATTCAATTTCCAATAAAGATGCGGTTTTTAAACGAATTTATTAATAATACTAAGAATCTGAAGTTTAAAAAAATATTTGAAGAACTAAATTTAAAACCTCCAACCCTGGATCCGATGTCACTCAGTCATGAGCTACTATAACATAAAGCAAAGAAAAGGATAAATGGACAACATTGTCTCAAAATAAAGAACAACGGGTAGAATAAGAAAGAGAAGACGAGGTCGCGATCGCAAGCTGCTACCTCGACAACTCCAATAGAAATGTTGACCGCTGCTCAATATCCGCTAACGGGTCCCGGTGTACCTGGACCTGCACACAAGGTGCAGGGGGTAACGTGAGTACACCAACTCAGAAGTAACGAACCCAAACTATAAGCTGAGAAGTAGTGACAGACAAAACCTCAATTATGTTACAATAAATGATACATAGAATTTAGACATGCTAAAAGTTTATCAGGATGAGTAAATATTCCAAGTATACCAGTATACTCTACATGCCATCATAAAATATAGGTATGAAACTAGTGTGGATATGCACATAGTGCTCACAACTCCCCCACAGAAGTCCACTCAGTACTAAATATGGCTCTCAGGCCCAGGGAAGTTCCATCCCGGAATATGCATAAACATCGGTGACCGTAGTCACTCCGTACTGAGGAAAAAGGCTAGTCCAGCCCCCACGGAGAAGATCCATCTCCGGAGTACAACACTTGAACAATTTCCATATCCAGGGAAGATACATCTGTCTCATAACTTCAGCTCGGACAAGATCCATGCCCAGGGAAGATCCATCCCTCTCATAACATCAGCTTCGGACAATATCCATGCCCAGGGAAGATCCATCCCTCGTCATCAATGCGCTCACTGAGGGTGTAAAGACTCCGGAGGGGCCCTAGTAGCCCAAGCGCCATATCAAGACAACGAAGGCATGATTTAAATATCGCTGCAGTGTGCATTCCATTCTCATATCTATCTCAATAACAGGCTCTCGGCCTCTCTCAGTCATTACACTTCAGTCTCACTCACATGGATCACAAATGCCTCCATCAGCCCGAAACAATGATAAGTATGCATGTAATTAACAACGAGACTGAGATATGAAATGATATGCTATAACAGGAATGAGTATATGACATAAAATAATCACAAAATGAAACAGCAATATACGACCACTCGGGTCTCAGCATTTCGTGCGTGAAGCCTAGCATTTATTCTTAACATGATTTCTAACATGTTCATAATTACCACATTAATAGAAGCACATATATCATCATGGAATAATCATTAAGCGGTGCCATGGGATAAGCTAGGCCACAAATACTCGGTGCACGCCCTCACGCCCGTCACTTGGCATGTGCGTCACCGCAACAATAGTCATAAATCATTTAGCTCGGGGTTTTGAACCGTCAGAACCAAGTTTGGAAACGTTACTTACCTCAAAACCGGCTAAAATACTATTCTGCAGTGACTTTGCCTCTAAATCCATGTTCTGAGTGCTCCAAATCTACCAAGTTCAGATTTTGATCATCAATTTATGCTTAAGGAGTGAATCCCAATTGAAAAGTACCAATTTTAACTCAAAACCTGAAATTAGTCAAAACCCGACCCCTGAGCCCGCGTCCCGAAACCCAGAAATTTTTATACAAAATTGTTCTTCATCATCTCACGAGTCCGTACATATAAGGAACACTAAAATCAGAGTTCGTTTGACACCTCAAATCAATCCCTAAAGGTCTCAAAATCTCAAGCCCTAAACCCACATTTTTCTACTGATTTTCGTGAATTTAACACTGATATTATGTTCTATAATCATCCATAAATGAGTTTTAAGGTCCAAAATACTTACCTCTATGAAGAACACTGATTTCCCTCTTCAAAAGTCGCCCCCAAAGCTCTCTATCCGTACAAAAATGGTGTAAAAAGGGTTTAAGTCGCGGATGGTTTAATTATATACTGCCCAGT
>ML333280.1:0-46174 GCA_005239505.1 Nicotiana paniculata | reverse complement strand
TATTCCATTCAGCGATCGACCAGGACAGAAATGAGGTAACTTTCAACAATTTAACTTGGGATTGGAGAAATGAAATCTTAAATTTTTTGCAGAATTGCACCGTACCTGAAGACAAACAGCTCAAGCACTTCGTCGCAAATCTGCACGGTACTGCCTCATTCGCAACTCATTATATCGCAAGATGTTCTGAGGGCCCCTCGAAAAATGCCTCGGACCTAACCAAACAGAGTTCATGATGAAAGAATTCCACGAAGGACACTGTGGAAATCACTCAGGGGAGAGATCTTTGGTAAAAACCCTAATCAGAGCCGGTACTATTGGCCTAAGATGGAATAAGAGGCCGAGAACTTCGTATCCAAATGCGGCAGATGCAAAAGGTTTACCAATAACATGCATCGACCAGCGGAATTATTGCATCCAATAATATCCACATATCCCTTCATGAAATGGGGTATGAACATAGTGGGACCTCTTCCCACAGCTAAAGGACATGTACTGTTTTTACTCGTGTTAACCGACTATTTTACAAAATGGGTAGAGTCAGAAGCATTCAAACAGGTTCGAGAAAAGGAAGTTAAAAGCTTCTTATGGCGAAACATAATATGCTGCTTTGGGATACCAAAGGAGATCGTGTGTGATAATGGCCCACAATTCATAGGCTCGCAAATCACAGAATTCTTCGAAAGTTGGAAAATCACTTCAACGCCATACCACCTCGTGGCTAATGGTCAAGATGAGTCAACGAATAAAGTCATCAACAATCTAAAGGAGCGGCTAGATTAAGCCAAAGGAAATTGGCCTGATGAGTTACCAGCGGACATGGGAATACAGAACAACTTCAAAAACAGCCACGGGAGAAACTCCGTTCGCACTTGTCTATGCTCAGAAGCCTTAATACCTATGGAGATACCTGTGGAGATTAGTGAACCAAGCATAAGGTTTACAACAGCCACGAAGGAAGCAAACGACGACGAATTGAATACCAATCTGGACCTGCTCGAACCACGGAGAGAAGCAGCGACGACGAATTGAATACCAATTTGGACCTGCTCGAACCACGGAGAGAAGCAACACTAATACAGATGGCAGCTCAAAATCAAATCATAGAGCGTTATTACAACCGTAAACATCTCAGATACTTCAAGATTGGGGCTTCGTCCTCAAAAAAGTCTTTCAATCAACGAAAGAAGCAGGCGCAGGAAAGCTAAGTCCAAATTGGGAAGGACCCTACAACGTCCGAGGCATAGTTGGGAAGGTCGCCTACGAGCTGGAAGCTATGGACGGCAGAATCATACCAACAAGTTGGAATGCCATCCACTTGAAGAAGTACTATTTCTAAGGAAAAGAAGTACCTCCAGTCAGGTATCACACGTTCGGTTTTATTTTGAACATTTTAAATTTTACTAACCTTTTTAGATGATAGGCATAAAGCTAACCCATCACCAGATGGTGATATTAGACCTGCAAAGACGCGAGGAAGTAAGTGAATTCCCGGTCTAGGGTTACACTTTCTGATGGACGTTTTAAAAGGTTAAGCAGTCATCATCTAAAAACTATATACCTTCGAGTCCCGTATGTTTTTCCCTTTCAGGAAAAGGATCACAATGAAGGAATAGTCAAGTGCTCGAGATTTCATTCTTCAAAGCTCAAACACTTGAGGGTCCTTCAAAGCTCGAGCCTGAAGATCCATCTACCCAACAAGTCAAGTGATACGAGAAAAATCGAAAGAGCCAAAGACTCAAACACAAAGCCTAATCCAAAAAACCTTCGAACATGTTCAGGTTAAAAGGCAAAATGTTAGCTACGAGGAAGAAATGCGCATCTTTGTACTTATTCAAAAGAAAGACTGTTGTAACCAAAAACAGTTATGGATAAAAGATCATCATCATTGTACTCATTCAAAACTGTTGTAACTAAAAACAATTACGAAATCTTTGTACTCATATAGAAAATTGTTATCAAATAAAACAGTTACGGATGAAAGATCAAAATCCTTGTACTTGTTCAAAAAACGGTTATAAAATAAAACAGTTAAGGATGTAAGAGCATTTCCCTCATGCTTATTGAAAACAGTTGTCAACAAAAACAGTTACGGGTGAAAACCCCAACTTGAATAAAAACTGATACGAACGAAAAACAGTTGCTCTCTTGTATTAACTCGAAAAAACTGTTACATACGAAAAAGAGTTACGAAATACAAGTGTATATCAAATATGTTAAAAGAAAACAGTTGCAACATGAGTTTTAGACGACAATCAAACACATGTAAAATGTTGTGAAAGTTCAAACAAAAAAATTTCCTCAGAAACATTCTTAAACATGTGAAAAATTCCTGTCACTCTATTGCATTATTACACCTTTATGAAGTTGAGACGTCTTCTTCATTAAGTGTCAGTAAAAAAGGGACCTCTTTCATAAATTATGCTTACTACAAAAACGCACACATTTTATATGACACCGTACCTATTACGAAAAGGTGCGAGTAATCTAAAGCATTCTATATGCAAAACTCGAAGGTAAAACTAAAACCTCGAAAAATAAAGCATGCAAATGACTTAAAGAGTGAAACAGAAACTCAATGGAAAACAAAAGTCATACTTGCATTAGTATATTAAAACGACTAAGTAAAAACCAAGTATTAACTTATACTTAGTCGTATAGAGTTTTTTATACATTAGGGTGCCCCTAAGTTGCCATTTGGGGACTTTAAGAGATCCAAATTTACCCCCGATGGAATTGGGGGTAACCACCAATTGAGAAAAAAAAAAAGGGAGGAACCAACTTTTTAAACTTCATCAGGAGGGGGGTTGACTTCACTGGCAGAAGGAGAAGGAGCGGCTTGGGACGAAGAGACTTGAGCAGCAGGAGCCTCACCTTCAGGTGAAGAGGGATTCTGACCTTTTTGAGCCTTCTCAATATCCTTGATTTTTGCAATTTCAGCATTAAGGTCGAAGCCCTCTCGACTCACTTCAGTCAATGTGTTGAGGCGAGAGTTCATATACGTCCAACTAACATCGACAGCTGCCCTATCTTCAAGAGCTTCGTAATATTTCTCCCATAGCATAACTTCAGCTCTTAGTTCATCCCTCTCAGTCACAACAGCATCATTAGAGGCCCTTAAAGGAGTGAAAGACCTTTCCAGGAATTGAACTTTCTCCAAAGAGTTGCGGAGATCCTCCTGGGTCTGAATAATAGATTGCACAAGTTCGCCCAAATACTCCTCCTTTTGGTCTAGTAAGGCCTTCAAACTCCTGACCTCTTCAGAGGCACGAGATAGCTGCTCCGCGAATGAGGACTCTAGGACGCTCTTATCCTTTCCTGTCTGATCAGAGGATGCCTTCTCCACGGCCAACTCTGCCTTCGTGACCCTCACTTGCTGCTCCAAGCTTAGCTCTCTCTGTCAGACCTATCAACGGTTTCAACCACATATCAGGCTGGCCAGACTTTTTAAAGAGGTTACCCTCTTCCGGAACTTCTATCATCACCTGCCTCATCTCCCTGCTGGAAGACCCTACTTCTGAAACAGAAGGCGCGGAAGCAGGAACAGATGCATGAGCCACGGGCAAGGAAGTTTGAGCAGCCGAAAAAGCCACGGGAGAGGGAGCAAGAACAAGAGCAGGATTAGACACGGGGGCAGGATAAATAACTGGAACAGTGGAGGGGATTTCTCTAAGAGAAGGAGAGAAAACAACCAGGTGAGCTTCATCAGCAACAGGACCAAAGCCTTCCCGGAATAAATTATCAACATTATCACGCACGGGAGAGGGAGAAGCATCCTCAAGGGCAGAAAATTCAACTTCAGGTACGGAAGGATCAATAACAGGTGTAGACTCGTCGTCTGAGACCACATTCCTACTGCATGACCTATGGATTAAAGATCCCTCTTCTTCCTCCTCTTCTTTCGAGGTCCTTGACCCACCTGCTTTTCTCTTTGAAGAAGAAGAGCCTGAAATGATCTCTTGGGCCTGAGCCAGGGATAACTTTAGAACAGACGCGGATGCAGAAACTCCACGAGCAGGAAACCCTGTCAAAAGGAAAGGATTAAATAATGCTCAAAGGAAGAAACAAGTACAAACAAAAACTTCACTTACCATGAGTCTTAACTCTCCAACCAAACCTCTCAGAGAGGTATTTCCATGAACGTTCTCCCAATGGAGCGATTAACAAAAGCTTTGCTACCCAATCTCTGAAATCGGAGACTTTCTCGACGGTTCCCATGATTGCTGCAAAAATAAGAAACAGCTACTCAAGGAATGTGAGAAAAAATGTACTCACGTGCAAGATTCCACTTCTCAGGGAAGGAAAGATTATCTTCACCCACTAAACCAGCAGTAGGAACAGCAACATGCCGAAAAAACCAACCTCGATCTTTATCATCTTCAGGAGTCACTAACACCCTTTTACTCCTAGTAGCCAGGGTAAAAATTCCTTGATGGAACAACATTGGGGAATAGAGGTGAATAAGATAATGAAAGGTAAAGGGGATTGAAGCTAAGGTAGCCAAGTATCTAAGACATGCAACGACTCGCCATACAAGAGGACCGACTTGTCCCAAACAAATTTTGAAAAATCGATAGAGCTTGATGATTACTAGGTCGATGGGAGGCTTGAACCCTAATGTAAAGTGATAGGTATAAACAAAATAATGCCCCGTCTTGTAAGACGTTATTCTTTGATTTGGAACGATTACAGGAAAATCGGAACTCCAATAACAGTCTCTGCGTATAAGAGGAATTAAACCTTCAGTGAGTTGGGTAGGGTACTTGTCAGCACTATCAAGAGACGACAATGAAGAAAGCTTATCTCTAAGGGCCTGACTATCCCTAGAAACGGTGAACTCTCCAGGTACTATTTCATCGACCCTCAGTTCGCGCAAAGGTTCGTGATATTCTCTACCTTTGGACGAAGATCTAGAAGCCCTAGCCCTCGGAGAAGTTAAAGACCTAGAAGAAGGAGCGGAAGTAATTTGAGAAGAGGAAGAACCCCTTGAAGGAGTAGAACCTAAACTCCTCAACCTGCCGCCTCTCCTACTCCACGTTGGAGCAGAAGAAGGAGTCAAATCATCTACGTTTATGACTCTCTTAGATTGGTTTGAAAAAGACATATCTACAAAGACAAGGAAAAAGTTCTTTACAAATAAAGTTTGAAAGTTAGAAGTTTTTCGGGAAAGAAAAGAAAAGGGGTATTTATACTCGAAGACAACCGTCAAAAATGGGGAAAAAATAATGATATGAAAGACATAATTGAAGATGTCACTTCCTGACTGATGCATCCGCAAAAAGCCTTAAAAGGAGCTGACCAATTGCAGAATCAACCCAGAAATGCCACGTGGCATAAGCATTAAATGGAAGTGACAAGCGACGCCTACGTTCAGAAAAAGATGCAATGTTTCGAGTGAAGCGGAGGCAAAATATTCCCGCCATGAATGAGTATCCACTTACCAAATATTAATCGATAAATATATAGTAAGTGGGAGGACTATCTGTATTGGTAAAAAAGAGTTTCACACGTGTAATAAATCTTGATGACTCAGCAGTCTACGTGGAGAAATGAAGACACGACAGCTGGACGGGACTCTATGAAGAGGTATGAGGCAAAAAGGCACGGCAAATCACACACACGGGTTAATTATCTACGGAAGTCTCAACCTGATTGAGAAGATGAAGAGACACGGTCAAAATGTATCTACGCAGAACACAGGGCAGATTCAGAGATCTTCAATTAGTGATCCACACGTTACACAATATTCACGCAACAGTTATAGTTACTCATTGTAATGTTACATTAATGTCATAATTAGTCATTAATGCTCAATCACTGAAAAGGGCAGACATTATATTAGGAAATTTCCTATATAAGGGAGTAAAATATAACATGTAAGGGACATCCAAACTACTATTGCAATACACTTTACTTTACGTGTATCTCGTTGATTTTTCTTTATTAAATTACTTACAATAATCAGTATTGTCTTGGTTATCAGAAACCCGTGTTCATCCTAAAAATAGCTTTGGTCAAAAGATCTAATTCTTTGGTTAAACACCCACAAATATAGGGTCTAAAGCGGTTGTTTTACTTGCTTTATGGAAGGGCCTCCCCTGCTAATATTTAAGACCAACATTATCCACTTTTTGCACATATTAAGGACAAAAATAAGTAAAAATTACGCGGGGCACCCTATTTGGTCGCCCTCATTTAACCTATAACCGCTTTTTTAAAACTTTTAACTTGTATCCGCTTTTTAAATAACTTCAGCTCCCCTGTCCCTCGCTGAGCTGAAGTTCACCAGTTAAGCTGAAGTTCGCTAGTTATAAAGACAAAACTTCAGCATACGGGACTGAAGTTTCCCATTTACAAACTTCAGCTCTAGAGCTGAAGTTCCCAAGTTATAAAGACAACAACTTCAGCATACGGGGCTGAAGTTCCCCAATTACAAAGACAAAACTTCAGCTCTAGAGAACTTCAAGTCTAGAGCTGAAGTTTTGTCTTTGTAAACTGGGGAACTTCAGCCTGTATGCTGAAGTTTTTGTCTTTATAACTGGGAAACTTCAGCCCCGTATGCTGAAGTTCCCCAGTTACAAAGACAAAACTTCAGCTCTAGAGTTGAAGTTCCTCAGTGTAAATGGGGGAACAGCCCCGTATGCTGAAGTTTTAATTTTTATAACTGGGGAACTTCAGTCCCGTATGTTGAAGTTCCCCATTTACAAAGACAAAAACTTCATGCTCGTCTACTAGAATGCTGAAGTTTTGCATGATTGCCTTTGCTACTTCAGCCCCGCATGCTGAAGTTATGCGCAAAAACGGGTACGGATGTAATTTTTTTTACAAAGCGAATATAAGTTAAAACGTGGCACAAAAAGTGAGTATGAATGCAAAAGCCCCCAAAAATAGCTCAACCCCTCCCCGTTAAGGACCATTTAACCATTTTCTTGGCATAAATTCATGAATTATCGCATTTTGAAAATTTCCTTAAAGTTGAGTCTTGTCTTGTCTTCATGATTCCTCACTTTAGAGTCTGTTTGATTAACCTACCAAAAACTATTTTATTTAAAATATATTTTTGTTTAAAAGTATTTTTCGAAAAAGTACTTCGAAAATTAACAGTTTGTGTTTGTCAATTTGTTTGAGAAGTACTTTTTATGATATTTGATAAATAAATTATGTTTAGTCAGTCTTTTCAAAAGTACTTTTTAGTGTCAAATTACGAAAAAAGGACAATAAAAATTTTGTTTAAAATTAACATTATAAGAAAATTAAGTATTTATTATAAAAGACTTTATTTACTTTTTAAATTTATTAATTTAAAGTATAAAAATAAAATAAAATATATTAATAATTTTAATAAATATAAAATATAAATATATAAAAACAATAATATTGGTAGGAACATATGTGCCGACAAGCTACATTATGTTAAGAAAAACATTATATATTCTTGAGAAAATAGTAAACGAGGTAGTATTGTATTATGTTAACTATATTATATGCATGTATGCCCAAAAAAAATTATAATTGAATAATACTACAAATTGGAGATCATATAATATTGGTATACTACAAAAGAAAAAAAAGTATACCTTTTGAAGAAAGTGCTTGAATATGATAATTAGTCTTGTTATTTCAAATAGTATTAGGCGTCGAAGAAAATAAAATAACGAGAGAGTAAAAAAGAGATCTATTTATAGTAGAGAAATTAATTCAAAGAGGAATAAGAGAGGAGAAAAAAATACGCTAAAAATAAAAAGAAAAAAAATACGCGCAGTCCCGAATTATCCATTATGAATTGACTTTTCTGAATAAGTTTGGTGTAATGATGTATACATATGAATATCTTCAATATGTATTCCGGAATGTTCTCATTATATTGTGTTATTCTTCGGGAGAGTATTTGAAGTACGAGCCAACGTACCAAGAATGATATTGCATTATTGCCCAGCCAATAAAATGAATAACACGTAGAAGGATATGAATTGGGTGGTAACTACTTTTAATAATAAATTCTTTGGGAGTATCGTTTAGCTACCAAGGAAGGGTAGGTCGGAACAACCTAACCCTGAAACTATATGTACTGGTGTAGGAGTGATTGAGGGGTAAATCCCCTGTTAATGTGATGAGACTGTTTCCCCTTATATGGGATGATATTGGCGTGTTTAGATGTTTTTCCCTTTAAATGGGATAAGATTATGACTAGCTAGATGTGATGTGATGTCGACCCACACGGCATTGTGGTGAGACGGCTTAGCCGATCGGGCTGAGTTCGAACGACATACCGCGCACATGGTGGTACTTTGAGTGTACGTCTCGGATGTCTCGGGGTGAGACGGCTTAGCCGGTCGGACTGAGATCGGACTCCGTGCTAAAACACAATGGTGCGGTGCCAATGATCTCCCAACTTAATTTATCGAAGCCTATTTGAAATTTACCTTTTCCTAACTTTGACACCTTGGTACTGCTTGAGTCTTTTATTGATTTCATGTTTTGTTCTCCGCTTACTGTTGCTCGTTCTATTGAGAGGATATTTAATTTTGCATACTAGTAGTATTCCATATATACTAATGTCCCTTTTTTCGGAGGCGTTGCATCTTTAATGGATGCATGTTGTTCCATAGCAGGTGGTATCAATTAGTGCTAGCAGCACACCCTCTCCTCAGCTGATTTGGTGAGCTTCACTTCATTTCGGGATCCTATATCTTCTATTTTTTGTACATAGCGTTTTGAAGTATAGTCGGGACCTTGATACCAGCATTGTCATAGCACTCTGTTATTCCTGTTAGAGGCTCTGTAGACATAGTGTGGGTGGTATCTGTTTTGGGAAAGTTAAACCAAAATTGTTGTAATTATATCATCTATTCCACTTTGACTATGATTGTACAATGTACTGTTTTAAAGACTTGTTAATGACGTAACTAATGAAAATGAACAGGTGTTGTTCACATGAACTCTTACTGTCAAATTAATGAAATGTATTCTTCTCTTTATTCATGGGTAAGTTGGGTAGAAGGTATTGTAAAGGCTTGCTTGACCGGGGTACCTCGGTTGAGCACTGGTCGCGCTCCCCGAGGTCGGGGCGTGACAATTTTTTATCTCCATGAAAAAATAGAATAACTAATCCCATGATAACTTCTTTCCAACCAAACGACCCTTGAGAAGTTTAGTTAACACCCAAGCTTTTATATATACTAATAGTAACAGTATTGGAGTACTAGTAATAACCTTTTCATAAAGCTATGTGAGCGACACTCTAAATATTATATAAATGTAGTTCAGAAAATCTGTTTTAAAATTGTTAAGCCGCAAATCGCTATCATTTGTCTCAAATATGTATATATATACTTCCGATACAAGTGGTAGTAAAAATTATGATATCAACTACATTTGAAGGGCCATTTAAAGTAGTCCAAGTTGAAATAGTAGTGAAAAGGGAGAGTTTAAAGTAGTCCAAGTCGAAATAGTAGTGACAAGGGAGAGTAACAAACAACTAGGACTAAGGGGTGATTTAACTACAACAGAAAGTTCTAATGATCTCTAGGAAACTCAAAATACGGGACTTTTGCATCTATATTTATTTTTAGGATCACGTTTTAACTTATATCTGCTTTGCAAAAAAAAATTGCAAGCGTACCTATTTTTCGCATAAACTTCAGGCATACGGGTCTTAAGTAGCAAAAGCAATCAGACAAACTTAAGCATTCTACGCTTTTTCAAAAACTTCGGCAGAAATGCTTAAGTTATTTAGTTCATTTGTAAAAACTTCAACACTAAATAAGCTGAAGTTTTATCCTGGATTAAGTAATTTTATCATAAAGCTATTTCAAAAACTTTTTGCACAGGTATCAGGAAGGCGACGCCTAAAATTGTAAAAATTAGAGTATAGTTTAAATAATTTTAAAAATACGAGTATAGGTTAAATAGGGGCAACCAATTAAGACGCCCCGTGCAATTTCTACCTCAAAATACAGGCATTTGTGTTCGAGCAAATCTTCCCCAATCAATTTGATCTACAGCTTGCTCAGACATCTGAGCCATTCTTCTAATTTTATTATAGATATTGATAGTGAATCAAAACAACTTCAAACTTGTATCTCATGGAAGTTTTGCAAGGTTACGAGAGATTGAAGAAAATGTTAAATATTTGACTGGACGCATATGTCGCAAGGTAGGACACCAACCTTACTCCAAGAGAATTCGACATGGTTATCAAGTGCATCAAATACAATAAAAGTGCAATTGCACGTGCACCTCTGCACGAGCCTCTGCTTAGAGAATACTGTGACAAAAAGCGGGGCTGTTTCACTCCCTCGATGGGTTCCCAATTCCTCGAAGGAAAAAGGTCTAGCTACAGGTGGTTTCGATGCAGAACCAATCAGTATTTTTGAACTAGGGTACAAAACATTGAAATTACGCAACAGGAATTATGACAAGGAGCACCACCCGATTCCTTATTTTTGCAGAATCAAGTAGTCATACAAAGAACTTTCTTATGTATTTTATGACCAAAGAAGTCCACTGTTCAACTTCAAAACTCAAAGATAAACAAACCCCTCTACCCTCATCCATCTAAATAAATACCAGACACGATGCAACAGCCATATCATGAGCCATTAAATTAGAAGTCCACTTATTCGATGCATCTTTAAACACTCGTAAAGATTGTGGACTAAAAATTCCAGGAGAGAGCAGCAATGGCACAAAACTAACCTCTCCCGAATTAAGCCACTATGCAGCACCCAAAGTGCTTTTAGTACCGAAGATATTGTTAGACAATCAGACACTGACTTAGCCAATATAAAGGAAATATCAATTACGCTGAAATCAGGCACTAATGAGCCAAACTTCAGTTGGTAAGCCTTGAAAACACATGAATGATGCAACAACCACTTCAAATGCAAGACAGAGAAGGCAATCAATGCTAAATGATAAAAAAATCACTCGGGACATCGCACTCTGGCAGTAAAATTGTAGAGAGAAGCGAATTTAAACACTTCCAATACTACCAAAGCATATAACATCCATGTTTGACCCAATGGAAATAATCAAAGTTCCAACCTTCTCTGAAACAACAATGTCATACAACCCTGCAACTCCAAGTTGACGTTATCATATTCATGGCGCTGAAAATTATTTCCATCATTGCCAAAAAAATGCACCATGGGAACACCAAACAAGCTAACATTTGGAGGTGCATCATTTTTTTTCTGGAATATTATGGTTTATTTTTCCTAGCGTTCCTTGAAATTATAATTCACAATTGAAAAAGGTCCAGGAACTCAGTTGCCTAGCATCCAAACTACACTACGCAGGTCGTAAATTTCATTTAGCAATGGTATCGGTCTCAAGTCCAAATTGATCTGGACTTCACTGAAAGTTCAGATCAAAATTTAAATAATTTCTCAGTTTTGTATCTTTTTCTATAGGTAACTGCATCTGATAATGATCCAAACGAATCCACCAATCCACAAATCATAGCACTTTTCAAACAGCAAAACAATCTTCAAATTATGTAAACAATCTTCAAATAATATAATCATTTCATTTAGTTAACGATCTAGACCAACATTTCTTGTTTCAGGTTACCGCAAATATATGGATGCAAATTATTAAAAACAAATAGCTAGCAGGCCAAGAGCCAATACTCCACATCAACAAACTCAAAATCAGATATAAAAAGCAACGACGTAAATAAAAACACGAATAATAAGTAGCATAATTTTATAACAAAAAACCGGATATCAGAATCTCAATTCAGTGCCATTAGGGCAAAGAACTACTCAAATGTCGCTGAAATTTTAAACTAGAACTCAAAGCATAAACCTAAAGATGCGGTTTGGTTCGATTAGGGCGAAATACGGTTTTACTTGGATCGCTGCCTCATCTTTCGGCGCTTCCTCTTCAATCTCCTCATACGCTTCTTCTTCCACTGAAAACGAAAACAAAAAATAATTAACAAAATTGAGGATTAAAAATTTACTGAAAATTGAAAATAATATGCCACAGAATTCATATACCTTAGCTCTCATTCTGAATTGGTGATGATCGAGGAGTTCCTTTTACTTATCAGAGCGAATCTATAAATGGAAGAAGAAATGCGGCAGTGATGGAAGGAAGTGGAGTTAGGGTTTTGTATGGTTTATATAGGAAAGCCTAGAGTTGTGTGATTGGTGGATTATGACGGATGGGCCAAAAGCTAATTTGACTTGGGCCCAATTCAGACCCAAATTAGAATTTTTATCGTGGTTTTGAAGTAAAAATAGCACGGGCTAGCCAGTTTTCGGACTGGTAATTAAAAAATAGCCACTGTTTTGCTGCAACAAGAAAAGTTGCAGCATAATATGCTGAAGATTGGTGCACCTGTGTATGAACTTTCAGCATATTATATTGGAACTTCAACACATAGAAAGTTCCAGCATAATATACTGGAGATTGGAGCACCTGTGTATGAACTTCCAGCATTCACATGGAAAAATTCGAACTCTAGTATATTATGCTGGAATATTTTTCGAATTTTGAACAATATTTTCATTCAGATTTATCTTTACATGAAAAGTGACTAAATTTCGATCACTTTTGAAATTGTGACTATTTTTTAATTACCACTTGTAAATCTAGCTATTTTTGAATTTCACTCGATTTTGAGTGGGTCCAAATCTCCAGCCCAAAAAGGTCAGTGATATATAGGGATCCTTACACAAACAGTCGTTCGTACTTTTTATAATCTTATGATAGTTGTTGCTGGTAAGGATCTATTGTCTCTGTTCATCTTTTGAGAGGGTCTCCCGAAAATAGTATCTCTACTCCTTGTGGGTAGGAGTAATGTCTGCGTACATTCTACCTTTTCAGACTCTACTTGGTGAGATTTTACCCGGTTGTTGTTGTTAGTCGGGTGTATGGCTGTTTAGGTTAATTCTGCATCTATTAAATTAGTGCTAGAAATGACAGCATGTAGCCGCTCGAACACCCCTATATTCAGTGGCAAATGAGAGTATAATTATTGGGTTCAATGGAATCTAACAATTTTGATTTATGTATATGAACAATTAAAAATTCAAATTTTTAACAAATATTAATTCTAAATTCATAATTTTAAAAGTGTAACAGATTGATTAGGACATAGAAGACTTTTACCATGATTGCTAGTGTTTGTTTCTCTATCCTTCATAATAATCATACATTTTCTTATGTATGGGCCTGTTGGATATTTTGATGCAAAGATTTGGATATTGGGGTCAAAGTTATGACAATTGATGGGGTGAAATTTAAAAATAGTCAGATTTATAAGTGGTCATTAAACAACAGTCATTGTTTTAAAAGTAATTAAAATTTAGCCATTTTTCATATAAAGATAAATTTAAACGAGAACACTGTTCAAAATCCGGAAAATACTTCAACATAATATACTTGAATTCCAGTATAATATATTGGTCCAGTATAATATGGTAGAAGTTCATATACAGGTGCTCCAGTATATTACGCTGGAACTTTCCACGTGTTGGAGTTCCAACATAATATGTTGGAAGTTCATACACGGTTGCACTGATATCCAGTAATTATGCTGGAACTTTCCGTGTTGCAGCAAAATAATGGCTATTTTTCAATGACTTTGCAAACGCTAGCTATTTTTGAATGATCAGTCCAAAAACTGACTAGCCCGTGCTATTTTTACCAAGTGATGGGTCTCCTACTGCTAGTGAAATCATTAATTCAACTGTATCGTCTCCGAAACACAAAATAATCTATATCTATATTTATTATAAAAGCACGAATAATTTATGTTAAATGTTGAATGACCAAAATATCCACGAAATATTGATCGACTTTTATAACCTTAAATATTTATATTATTTAAGGATATAATTGAAAATCACTTGAGATTGGACATCTTTTTCATTTAAACTGCACATACCGGAACCTACAAAGTCAATTTTGGGTCAAATTCCTTTTTGAGAGAATATGTCCCTATAAAATAATTTTGAACCTTTTGATACTGAATGAGTAATTAATATATTGATTATTCGAAGAGGACCAATAACAAAATATAATAATGACAGAGGAGAGGGTTTGCATTTGACATTGTTGACGAAGAGGTAAGCTTCATTTTATCTATTTTTATATGATTTATTATTTATATTATTTTAATTAATTTTAAATTATCATTATATTAATTTATAGTGGACAAAGATCCAGACAGTACTTTTCAATAAAAATGTTAAAGATTGAAAAATTTATTTCGACCAAAAAAATTACATCATAAATGGTCGCATGAAATGTACTCACTCTACATATTTATCTGTGTACAAGGAGTTGAAAATATCTTTTAAAAATTATACTATAGTTCAGTAATGCACCAATCACTTTTCGACCGCAAACTTTTCGAATATTTTTCTATATAGAGGCTATGAAATCCACCGTCAGAACATTATTTGGTAATTTTTTTCTCACTATCTTTTGATTATACATTGGGTACTTTCGTTCAAACGTATGTAAAGTATTTCATATTAGTTCCTTTAATAGTTACTCTTAGTATTTTGTACGTATATAATTTTTATATTGATAAAATCAAAGGGACCATCAAGCGTGGGAGAACAAAAGAACCTCGAAATAATAGTTACATATGAAAGAGAAGTAAAAATTAGTTAAGTTATTTAATATTTATATTAAGTAACTAACAAAAGATAGAATGGTTACTTATTTCTTGCAACTAATATATATTCCAATTGTAAAAATTAGGCATGATTGTCATGTAGGGTCATTATTAGCGTGCAACGCACGTTTATATGAACTAGTTATATTAAAAGCCCGAAGGTACTTAGCAAAATCTTGTTCGTCTTTTTTACCCTCTAAAAATAGAGTTCGCACTAGATAAAATAGTCATTTAATTATTTTCTAATATTTAAAAATAATTATTTAATTATTTTCCTAATACTTAGTATTTCAAACTCAATTATATAAATTATTTCCTTATTTGGATTGTGTAAAATAGTTATAACTCTTTCCTATGATGGTAACTTCAAGAAACCTAAGCACAATTAGAACTAAACATGCTAATTAAAAAGCTTACTATGTTTCTGCGTTTGGGACATGAATAAGAGCGCTAAGACAAGGAAGTGCATCTCCTAGGGGTAGAATCTCATTTAGGAAGTACGTCTCCTAAAACAAAGTATACCCTAAAAGACCCAGACTAGGAAGTGTGTCTCCAAGGGGTGATGTGTGATCTTGTCAATAACCTTTGTATAAGCAGAATTGGGGCATTACACTTGAAAATTTCAAGCTTTGATGTGAACATAGCCTTCATCCCTGTTTCAGACAAAGAAAAACTTGTGAGTTTAAACTTGGTGGTTAGTTTGTGGCTTTGACCATGAGGGCTTCTGCTTCCTTCACTTGCCATGATAACTTTGATTTTCACTTGAAAAACCTTGCTTGTTATTGGTTAACCATTTTCTTTGTCAACCATTATCAATGAAAACACCTCTGATCCGTTCAAGCCCAATCCCTTATACCCGAATGTATTGCTCACGAATTGACATTTATTGAACCTTTGCATTTCACATGAATCCCAAAGCACGTCGATTGTTATCAAATCAGTGCATTCCTGACTTATGCCGCTTTGATGTATTGGCCAGATTCCGCTCTGTGCAATTGGAAAGCTGGTAGTAAATTTTGAAGTCATTTCTCACTTGTTCTTACCAAACTTACTCAAAAAGAGGACTTGAATAAAACAAGAGGAACAAAGTGAGGGACAATGGAAAGACATGATATCAAACAAGAAAATTACAAAGTAGAAACTTATCACATGTGGAGACCAGCTCTTACGATTATGACGTGCATTTTTGGATTGAGCAGCATAATATGTCAAGCAAGTCTAATGTTCAACTCTCATTATACCTCTGTGACGTGAAACTGGGCTTCAATGCTCCGATCATCCTATCTGATTCACGATCCTTATACAACTTGTAGTGCCCGAAGGGTTTTCATCATCAAGCCTCTCTCATTTTGCTCTTTCTCTCAACTCACAGTCGCCTTATGGTGCCCTAAGAGTTTTCACCAATAAGACTCTCTCATTTTATCATTTTCTCTCTTTGTGCCGAGAACAAGGTATTACCCATGATTCAAGAAAATCATATTTTCACCACACACTTGCTTTGGCATCCTCAAAGATTGGTCGGAAGGTCTTATTTGGACCATAATGTAAGCTTTTGGACAGGGTTGGAAAAAAAGGGTGGCATGAAGGCTCAAAATAATTTATGATGAAAGGGTTCAAAATTATAACTTTTGGAATCAGATCTTTTGGCTAAAATTAAAACTTCTGCCCCAGTTTCTTGATCTGGGGAATTCTTTTTTAATTTTTTTTCTTTTTGATTTTTTTGGATTTTTGTTTTAATGGGACCGAACCTCAGAGTGAGGCTGCCTACGTATCCTTAAAAGGAATCAGGTCGAACGTAGTTCCAACGTCACCTGAATTTTTCATATTTCTTTCTTTTTCTCTTTTTTTTTCCTTTTCTTTTTCTTTTCTTATTTTTCTCTTTTTCTTTTTCTTTTCTAGTTCCTAACTATATTTCTGATTCCAAAAGAGGGGCATGAAATAAAACAAATTAAGGTTAAAAATGGAAAGCAAAAGATAAAAGTATTTGGATAGCAGAATAAAATGTCTTCGTCATATCAAAATTTAAAAATGTCAAATACAAACATGCAATTGAAAATAGGCAGAAGAACAATGCACAATGTTTCTTGATGACATCAACACAAACACAAAGTGCCAATGGGCAATACCTTTATCCCAATGAATGACCCTTGTCTGTTCGAAGCAGACTTGACTCGACCTTACCTTAATATGGAAGAATGCATTTCAGCACTGACTGATCTACCTCAAACTGCTTGAGAGACATTCCTTTGTTGTATGCTCTCATCAACGTCTTGATTTCTCAGACCAAATACCTCAGTTCCACTCAATTCAAGCTTCAGGTTATCTCAGAATGCATGAATCTTTACTTGTTTTCCTCAAATGCATCATTTTATCATATTCAAAATTGTTTTATTGCTTCACGATTAAACTAACTTTCAAGACCGGGCTGAGAATTATGAGTGCATGTCATGTCACTAGAGTCAGAATGAAAAGAAAAAGAAAAAGTGACCTAAACAATAACTGATTAGAACTAACAAAAAATAGGAGAATGCATTAGACATACGGTGAAAAGAGTTTGAAAAAAACAAGCAATATAGACGTGGGTTACAACCCTGGAACAATCCTAGATAACACTAGACGAGTTACTACAATAAAAAAAACTAGGAAAAATAAGAAGAAGAAGGGTTTGAGCCACAAGACCATATCCATATTACAACCCTGAAATAATCATGATGACATAAATGACAACAAAATGAACCACCAAAACTCATTTTTGGCTATCCAAGAAAGGAGTGTCTTTCCAATCACCAAGCTCGACATCTTAGCCACTGAGTTGACCTTCACCAACTTCAATCAAATTGTCTTCACCAAGTGACTCATTGGCTCTTTTGAGGTGGTTTTGGGCTGTGAAAAGGTAGTGGGAGATATCAGCACCAATAGGAATTTGAATTTGTGACAGCGGCGGAATGGTGACAAGGCTTTCAGAGTGGTTAGTGGGAAATAATGGTGGGCGACGCCCACTAATCCAGGCTTGATCTATTTTGGCCATTTGTCCTTTCAACCTTATGACATCCTCTTTCAACTCAGATTCTGACTCAACAATCCCCATTAGGCGGATCAACAACACATGTGTCCAAGTCTTTGCAAGTCATGGCTACATCGCTATTTGACCTTGTGTTGTATGGATGAATCTCCACAAACTAACCACCATCTGTTATGAAGACAATTAAAATACCAAAGAGGAGCAAGACAAATCCAACATGTTAGCGTTAGGGAATTTATCAGATAAAAATACCACGTTGTGTGCAATGCACCTAGCAGCAATTAACGGTTCTAGAATGACTTCAAGGGTCACAAGGTCATTTGGCATCATCCCATTTTTGTTCATTTCAACCTTCACTTTTCTTTATTTTGTAACACTTCTTGGCTTACTCATTTCTCTTCCTGTCTTTCCTTTTATGATTATCACTAATTTCTTTCTCCCACCTCTCGCATCCCACAAAGTCATTCATTTTTTTTCTTCTTTTCTTTTTATATATTTTTTTAAAATTTTAAAAATAATTTGATCGAATCCTATGTAGGTTGGCTACGTATCATGTTTCACATGAATCAGATCAAGCATAGTTCTGGAGAAGTGATGGATAAATAAACTTTGGAATTTTCATTTACAAATTTTTTCTTGAATACGGAATAAAAAATACAATAACAAAAGACTCGACAAACTCGGCTAGACTAGCAAACTCGAACTACTGTAGAAGACTAAAAATTAAAAGACAACATAAAATATACTCAAAAATGAAAACTTTCTTCAAGCAGCTCTTATATGCATGATCTTGACTAAAATGGTCATGGTTATCTGTCATGCTCGAGCTCTGGTAAATAGATCCACGCCTGAATAATAAAATAACACCAAATAGATTAGACTCAAGACACGATGTGACTCCACGACACCTTCTATTGGATACATGCAAGGCACGATTGGACTATTTTTGCAAAATGATTTATGTAGACAAGGATGGCTATTAATGCAAAACTCAACAAACGTGACAGGAAAAACACCCCCTAAGACTTATATGGCTTCAGACTCCCAATAATCATGGCTCACAATTAATTTACGGAAATGACCCATTTTGCAAAAACGGTCGAAATGGACAGAAGTAGCTAAAGATGCAAACTCAAAAGGACGGGCCTTAAGGTAATATGACGCCTTTTTGTGAACTCAAGATTTTGAGACATGGGTCAATGAACCACTTTGCGAAAATGAGTTATTTTGCAAGAATAGCCAATGTGACCAAAAGTGGCTAGACATACAAATTTATATGGATGGACCTTAAAACTAAGAGGACACATTGTTATGGACTTAGGGCTCTAAGACATTGGATAACAAACCACTTTGCAAAAATAACCCTATTTTGCAAAAACAACCTATGTGGCCAAATGTGGCTAAATATGCAAGATTTGGTTACGACATCGCGAAACAAAAAACCTAAGACTCACTAAGAATACCGGACCCTATGTGGGCTGCCTACGTATCCCGCCCCAAAAGACGAGAATCATGTTTGCGTAGTTCGGGCCGATTGGATATGAAACATAATTTAAAAAGCACAAATTTGAAAAAACATAATTTTTTGGTCTTTTTGAAAAATGATGAAATATTTAATTTTTTTGGATTTTATTTTCCTCTTTTTTTTTTTTTTGGTTTTTGAAAAATGATGGGAAAGTGTAAAATCTTTTTGGATTTCCTTTTTTTTATTTTTTTGAAAAATGATCGGAAAGTGTGAAAATTTTTGGATTTTCTTTTCTTTTTTTATTTTTATTTTTGGAAAATGATAGGAAAGTGTAAAATCTTTTTGGATTTTCATTTTCAATTTTTTTTCTTTCTCTTGAAAATATTGTGAAAGAAAAATATAACTGGGCCCCACTTGCTTCACTTTTCACCCTTCTTTTCCAAAAAATAGTCCGCCAAATGACCTTTCTACCATCAAATATGCAACATGTATCACATAGGGATGATGAATGTCTTTTTAGGCTATGGGTCCATTTTGACAAAATTCGGATATGCCTCCTACAAAGGGACACGATACCAAGGACCGAGCCCTACTAGGTCTAAATGATATGATGCAAATAAACATGACTTAAAGGGTGACCTACGTTTGGGGTTCACTAACAAGGCAATGCGGGGGAGCGTATGGTCGATGGTGGCTGCTCAAGCTTTCCACCCACTCCATACGTCCGGCTCCCCTTCCTAAAATAAGGGTGACTAAACAAATAGTTCGTGTACGCGACACGTACTACGGGACTTGTTGCAGAAAGAAGACTCATGGTTATGCAAATGATGACAGTTATAAAACGGTAACACATGAAAAAAAAACAATAAACACATAAACTACTAGAAAAATAATAAAATGAAATAAACAAAAATAAAAATTAAACAAAGCAAATAAAACACATAAAAACCTCAACCGAATACTCTAAAAGCCAACAAGATCAAATACTAGCTTGAACCTGAAATTCCCCAGCAGAGTCGCCAGAGCTGTCACACCCCTTTTTTTTCACCACCTCACTAAACCCTCTATTAAATAATAAAAAGATTTTGTGAAGCTCAAAAGGGTTTTCAATTTTGAAAGTGACAAAAAATTATGTTTTAAAGGATTAACTCCGAGTCGCCACCTGACATGTGATTTCGGTGTGTCAGGTAACCCTTTTTTTTAATAACAATTTTCCTTCAAAACACATTTGACTCTTAAACCAGTTTGCACGAGAGATTCAAGGTAAATGGGTTCATTTGACTCAGGGAGAAAGTGTTAGGCATTCCCGAGTCCCGTAACTAGTACAGTTGCGTACATGATCAAGTTGGCTTTAAAGAATACTCAGATTGAAGTAGGAAAAAACAAAAAAGAAAATAAACAATCAAAAGAGGCTCGAGGTCGTCCCCACCTAATAAAATAAAAATAAAATTAAAAGTAAAAATCCTATTTTATGCTTCCTCAAATTTTTCCGTCTTTGCCCTTCATTTACATTCACTTCGGGGCATACCCCAGATAAAAATATATACACAGTCGTCGGGGCATTCCCCGGATGTAATAATCAACTAACGGGAACGACCTCTCACCTCAAAAGAGAAACTAAAACACGAGAGTTATAAAGATATGCCTACCCAAATGTGGTTGGCCTAAACATGCTCCTATCGTCGCAAACAATTAAAGAAAATTAGATGAGAGCGAGACAATCACTTAAAGAAATATCCCTTTTTAAAGCTTTTAAATTCGAAAGCACACGGTCCCATTTGTCTTTTAGTTGTCGTATACCCAAATCATTATCCAACAGCTACACAGACCATTTGTTTTAGCTAACATTCCCTTCCCTAATATTTACTCATAGATGTGCATTTGACAAATTAAGAATCACTTAAACTCATAGAAAAAAAGTCAGTCATAATTTAGCAAATAAGCTAACTCAGAGGATTATAAACCAATTAGGACATAGAGAAACAACTAAACTACATTCATTTAACGGAATTAATTTCAAGAACGCATCAAAGCTTAAGAAGAATGTAAAGTTGAGAAATGGACCTCACGGAATTAATTTCAAGAACTCATCAAAGCTTAGGGTGTAGATGGTTAGGTGTCTCGGTCTGAAGATTAGGGTGCGTAAGGTGTATTAGGTTAGGGTGTAAAGGATTTGTGCTTGGCCCAATTTGGGAAATTGGGTTTGGGTCCGTTTTTGTTGGGTTTTAGTTTTGGACTAAGAGGACTAGAAGCATAAAATATAAAAATCACTCTTAATTAAAATAAACAACTAAGATAAAACTAAATACTAAAAGAGAAAATTATTTTTGTATTTTCAAATGTTATAATAAAGTAAAAAATAGAAAAATAGGCTAAAGGCATAGTAAAATTAACATACTATAAATATAAATATACTAATTGACCTTAGATTAAAGATGAAAAATATTTTTGTAATTTTTATTTTTGTTATAAAATAAAGTAAAAGAGATATTAGGCCTAAACAAAGTATTTAAATGCTAATAAGTATGAAATTTCTGGGAGGGCCAAAGATTATGTATCTACAGCTGCCCCTCTTTGACTGGAAACACGAAGTGTTTTTAGACAAATAACGACTAGACAGGTTTTTTGACCCGAACTTTATTTAGAGAGACCTAAAACTAAAGAAAGAAGAATGTGATTGAGCCCTAGTATCTAAGCTGCCTACATATCCTTGGCTATAAAGGAATCAGGCCACGTGTAGTTCAAAAGTGAGAAGAACGGAGGAGTATACCGAGATGGGAAGCCGATTGAGGTGCCGTTCGGTTGAGGATCCGGTCCGCGCCCTGTTATTACATCAAAATAAAAAATAAAAAAGACTAACTAAACCTGTCAGCTATGAGTTATAAGATTCATATATATAAGTCTTCTGAAGCTTGATCTTGAGCCTTGAATGGTCTTCATACAGACTTTAGATTTGAACCTTGACGCTTGCTAGCTGCAGGTGCTAGTTCAATCTTCTTCAACTCTTCGGATCATGACGGGACATGCAAAGCTCGTGACTCAGCCCTGTCTTGAGAAATCCATATCTTGTCCTAGCTTATGCACTTGGATATCTCCTTTTCTTTTCTTTTTCTTCTTTTATTCTAGATTGAGACTACTTATGTTAGTCATCTCGTATTGTCGACTCGCATTCTTGACGCGAGTTTCTGCTACTTCTAACCTGAATTGAATTCTGAAATGACTTCCTTCGTTCTTCAGGTGGGCTTCTACTACTGACTTGAACTTTGAAATGAATTCTCTCATTGTCCAGGTGGGTGCCTGCAATCAAAACAACAAAACAAACAAAATTTCCAGCCCTAGTTTGCACTTGGGAGATTTTTAAGTTGTTAGAAAAACTGTAGACCACTTGTGCAATGATAAGAGTAAACTAAAGACTCGACTAGGATGTGCGTCTCCTGTGAGAAAAAACAAGAATGTTCGACTAGCAAGTGCGTCAGCTAAGAGTAAAACCTGAAAGACCCAAACTAGGGAGTGAGTTCTAAGGGGAAACTTCAATGAATCAAACTAGGAAGTGCGTCGGCTAAACAAAATATGATTTGAAAGACCCAGACTAGGAAGTGCGTCTCTTAGGGTTAAAACTTCAATGACTCAAACTAGGAAGTGTGTCTTCTAGGAACAAAAACATAACCTGAATGACCCGGACTAGGAAGTGCGTCTCCTATGGGTGAAACCTAAATGACTCACACTAGGAAGTGCGTCTCCTAGGAATGAACTTAAATTAACTAAACTAGGAAGTGCGTCTCCTAGGGATGAAATTTCAATTTAGGAAGTGTGTCTACTAAACAAAATATGATTTGAAAGACCTAAACTAAGAAGTGTGTCTCCTAGGGGTAAAACTTCAATGATTTAAACTAGGAAGTGCGTCTCCTAGGAACATAACCTGAATGACCCAGACTAGGAAGTGCGTCTCCTAGGGGTGAAATCCAATGACTCAAGCTAGGAAGTGCGTCTCCTAGGAGTGAACTTAAATTGAACCAAAAACTAGGAAGTGTGTCTCGTAGGGGTGAAATTTCAATTTAGGAAGTGCGTCTCGTAAAACAAAACCATAACTCGAAAGACCCAGACTAGGAAGTGCGTTCCTAGGGGTGAATTTTGAATTACTCAAACTAGGAAATGCGTCTCCTAGGGATGAACTTAAATTGAACCAAAAACTAGGAAGTGCATCTCCTAGGGGTAGAATCTCATTTAGGAAGTGCGTCTCCTAAAACAAAGTATACCCTGAAAGACCCAGACTAGGAAGTGCGTATCCTAGGGGTGATGTGTGATCTTGTCAATAACCTTTGTATGAGCAGAATTGGGGCGTTACACTTAAAAAATTCAAGCTTTGATGTGAACATAGCCTTCATCCCTGTTTCAGACGAAGAAAAACTTGTGAGTTTAAACTTGGTGGTTAGTTTGTGGCCTTGACCTTGAGGGCTTCTGCTCCTTCACTTGCCATGATAACTTTGATTTCCACTTGAAAAACGTTGCTTGTTATTGGTTAACCACTTTCTCTGTCAACCCTTATCAATGAAAACACCACTGATACGTTCAAGCCCAATACCTTATACCCGAATGTATTGCTCATGAATTGACATTTACTGAACCTTTGCATTTCACATGAATCCCAAAGCACGTCGATTGTTATCAAATCATAGCGCATATTGTTCTTTCCTGACTTATGTCGCTTTGAAGTGTTGGCCAGATTCCTCTCTGTACAATTGGAAAGCTGGTAGTAATTTTGAAGTCATTTCTCACTTGTTCTGACCAAATTGACTCAAAAAGAGGACTTGAATAAAATAAGAGGAACAGAGTAAGGGACAATGGAAAGACATGATATCAAACAAGAAAATTACAAAGTAGAAACTTATCACATGTGGAGACCAGCTCTTACGATTATGACGTGCATTTTTGGATTGAGCAGCCTAATCTGTCAAGCAAGTCCAATGTTCCACTCTTGTTATACCTCTGTGCCGTGAAACTGGGCTTCAATGCTTCGATCATCCTATCTGATTCACGATCCTTATTCAACTTGTAGTGCCCGAAGGGTTTTCACCATCAATCCTCTCTCATTTTGCTCTTTCTCTCAACTCACAGTCGCCTTATGGTGCCCTAAGAGTTTTCACCAATAAGACCCTCTCATTTTATCATTTTCTCTCTTTGTGCCGAGAACAAGGTATTACCCATGATTCAAGAAAATTATACTTTCACCACACACTTGCTTTGGCATCCTCAAAGATTGGTCGGAAGGTCTTTCTTTGGACCGTAATGTAGGCTTTTGGACAGGGTTGGAAAGAAAGGGTGGCATGAAGGATCAAAATAATTTATGATGAAAGGGTTCAAAATTACAACTTTTAGAATAAGATCTTTTGGCCAAAATTAAAACTTCTGCCCAGTTTCTTGATCTGGGGAATTCTTTTTTAATTTTTTTTCTTTTTGATTTTTTTGGATTTTTGTTTTAATGGGACCGAACCTCAGAGTGAGGCTGCCTACGTATCCTTAAAAGGAATCAGGTCGAACGTTGTTCCAACCTGACCTGACTTTTTCATTTTTTTTTCTTTTCCTTTCTTTTTCTTCTTTTTCTCTTTTTCTTTTTATTTTCTAGTTCCTAACTCTATTTCTGATTCCAAAAGAGGGGTATGAAACAAAACAAACTAAGGCTCAAAATGGGTAGCAAAAGATAAAAGTGCTTGGATAGCAGAATAAAATGCCTTCGTCATACCAAACTTTAAAAATGCCAAATACAAACATGCAACTGAAAATAGGCAGAAGAACCATGCACAATGTTTCTTGATGACATCAACAAAAACACAAAGTTCTAATGGGCAATACCTTTATCCCAATGAATGACCCTTACCTGTTCGAAGTAGACTTGACTCAACCTTACCTTGATTTGGAAGAGTGCATTTCAGCACTGACTGATCTACCTCAAACTGCTTGAGAGACAATACTTTGTTGTATGCTCTCATCAACGTCTTGATTTCTCAGACAAACTACCTCAGTTCCACTCAATTCAAGCTGCAGGTTATCTCAGAATACGTGAATCTTTACTTGTTTTCCTCAAATGCATCATTTTATCATATTCAAAATTGTTTCATTGCTTCACGATTAAACTAACTTTCAAAACCAGTCTAAGAATTATGAATGCATGTCATGTCACTAGAGTCAGAATGAAAAGAAAAAGAAAAAGTGACCTAAGCAATAACTGACTAGAACTAACAAAAAATAGGAGATTGCATTAGACATACGGTGAAAAGAGTTTGAACAAAACAAGCAATATAGACGTGGGTTACAACCCTGGAACAATCTTAGATAACACTAGACGAGTTACTACAATAAAAAAAACTAGGAAAAATAAGAAGAAGAAGGGTTTGAGCCACAAGACCATATCCAGATTACAACCCTGAAATTATCCGGACGACAGAAATGACAACAAAATGAACCACCAAAACTCCTTTTTGGCTATCCAAGAAATCACCAAGCTCGACATCTTAGCCATCGAGTTGACCTTCACCAATTTCAATCAAATTGTTTTCACCAAGTGACTCATTGACTCCTTTGAGGTGGTTTTGGGCTGTGAAAAGGTTGTGGGAGATATCAGCAGCAGTAGGAATCTGGATTTGTGACAGCAGCGGAATGGTGACAAGGCTTTCAGAGTGGTTAGTGGGAAATAATGATGGGGGACGCCCACTAATCCAGGCTTGGTCTATTTTGGCCATCTTTCCTTTCAACCTTATGACCTCCTCTTTCAACTCAAATTCTGACTCAACAATCCCCATTAGGCGGATCAACAACACTTGTGTCCAAGTCTTTTCCAGTCATGACTACATCGCTATTTGACCTTGTGTTGTACGAATGACTCGCCACAAACTAACCACCCTCTGTTATGAAGACAATTAAAATACCAAAGAGGAGCAAGACAAAGCCAACATTTTAGCGTTAGGGAATTTATTAGATAAAAACACCACGTTGTTTGCAATGCACCTAGCAACAATTAACGGTTCTAGAATGACTTCAAGGGTCACAAGGTCATTTGGCATCATCCCAAATTTGTTCATTTCAACCTTCACTTTTCTTTCTTTTGTAAAACTTCTTGGCTTACTGATTTCTCTTCCTGTCTTTTCTTTTATGATTATCACTAATTTCTTTCTCCCACTTCTCGCATCCCACAAAGTCATTCTTTTTTTTCTTCTTTTCTTTATATATATATATTTTAAAATTTTAAAAATGATTTGATCGAATCCTATGTAGGTTGCCTACATATCATGTTCCACATAAATCAGATCAAGCGTAGTTCTGGAGAAATGATGGATAAAATAAACTAAAAAAACAAGAATGTTTTTGGAATTTTCATTTACAAATTTTTTCTTAAATACGGAATCAAAAATACAATAATAAAAGACTCGAAAAACTCGGCTAGACTAGCAAACTCGAACTACTGTACAAGACTAAAAATTAAAAGACAACATAAAATAGACTCAAAAATGAAAACTTTCTTCAAGCATCTCTTATATGCATGATCTTGACTAAAATGGTCATGGGTATCTGTCATGCTCGAGCTTTGGTAAATAGATCCATGCCTGAATAAGAAAATAACACCAAATAGATTAGATTCAAGATACCATGTGACTCCAAGACACCTTCTATTGGATACATGCAAGGACGATTGAACTATTTTTGCAAAATGACTTATGTAGTCAAGGATGGCTATTAATGAAAAACTCAACAAAAGTGACCTCAAAGACAAGTAAAATACCCTCTAAGGCTTATATGGCTTCACACTCCCAATAATCATGGCTCACAATTAATTTACAAAAATGACCCATTTTGCAAAAACGACCGAAATGGCCAGAAGTGGCTAAAGATGCAAACTCAAAAGGACGGGCCTTAAGGTAATATGAAACCTATTTGTGAATTCAAGATTCTGATATATGGGTCAATGAACCACTTTGCAAAATGAGTTATTTTGCAAGAATGACCGATGTGGCCAAAAGTGGCTAGACATACAAATTTATATGGATGGACCTTAAAACTGAGATGGCACATTGTTATGGAATTAGGGCTCTAAGATATTGGATAACAAATCACTTTGAGAAAATAACCCTATTTTATAAAAATAACATATGTGGCCAAATGTGGCTAATCATGCAAGATTTGACTACGACACCGCGAAGCCAAAAACCTAAGACTCACTAAGAATACCGGACCCTATGTGGGTTGCCTACGTATCCCGTCCCAAAAGACGAGAATCAGGTTTACGTAGTTCGGGCCTATTGGATATGAAACATAATTTAAAAAACACAAATTTGAAAAAACATATTTTTTTGTCTTTTTGAAAATGATGAAACATGTAATTTTTTTGGATTTTGAAAAATGATGGGAAAGTGTAAAATCTTTTTGAATTTTTTTTTTTTTGAAAAATGATAGGGAAGTGTGAAATTTTTGGATNAAATTTTTGGTTTTTTTTTTTTTTTTTTGATTTTTGGAAAATGATAGGAAAGTGTAAATTTTTTTTGGATTTTTTATTTTTTTTTCTTTCTCTTGAAAATGTTGTGAAAGAAACATATAATTGGGCCCCACTTGCTTCATTTTTCACCCTTCTTTCCCCAAAAAATAGTCCGCCAAATGACCTTTCTACCATCAAATATGTAACATGTAGCACATAGGGATGGTTGAATGTCTTTTTAGGCCATGGGCCCATTTTGACAAAATTCGGATAGGCCTCCTTCAAAGGGACATTGTACCAAGGACCGAGCCCTACTAGGTCTAAATGATATGATGCAAATAAAAATGACCTAAAGGATTACCTACGTTTGGGGTTCACTAACAAGGCAATGCGGGGGAGCGTATGGTCGATGGTAGCTGCTCAAGATTTCCACCCACTCCATACATCCGACGGCTCCCCTTCGTAAATTAAGGGTGACTCAACAAATAGTTTGTGTATGCGATGCGTACTACGGGACTTGTTGCAGAAAGAAGACTCATGGTTATGCAAATGATGACAATTATAAAGCGGTAACACATGAAAAAAAAATAATAAACACATAAACTACTAGAAAAATAACAAAATGAAATAAAAAAAAAAATTCAAACAAAGCAAATAAAACACATAAAAACATCAACCGAATATTCTAAAAGCCAACAAGATCAAATACAAGCTCGAACCTGCAATTCCCCAGCAGAGTCGTCAGAGCTGTCACACCCCTTTTTTTCACCACCTCACTAAACTCTCTATTAAATAATAAAAAGATTTTGTGAAGCTCAAAAGGGTTTTCAATTTTGAAAGTGACAAAAGATTGTATTTTAAAGGATTAACTCAGAGTCGCCACCTGACATGTGATTTCGGTGTGTCAGGTAACCTTTTTTTGTTTAATAACAATTTTCCTTCAAAACACATTTGACTCTTAAACCAGTTTGCACCAGAGATTCAAGGTAAGGGGGTTCATTTGACTCAGGGAGTAGATGTTAGGCATTCCCGAGTCCCATAACTAGTACGGTTGCGTACATGATCAAGTTGGCTGTAAAGAATACTCAGATTGAAGTAGGAAAACACAAAAAAGAAAATAAACAATCAAAAGAGACTCGGAGTCGTCCCCACCTAATAAAAAAAATAAAAGTAAAAGTAAAAATCCTATTCTATGCCTCCTCAAATTGTTTCGTCTTTGGCCCTCATTTACATTCACTTGGGGGCATACCCCGGGTAAAAATATATACAAAGTCGTCGGGGCATTCCCCGGATGTAATAATCAACTAACGGGAACGACCTCTCACCTTAAAAGAGAAACTAAAACACGAGTCTTAAAGATATGCCTACCCAAATGTGATTGGCCTAAACATGCTCCTATCGTCGCAAACAATTAAAGAAAATTAAATGAGAGTGAGATAATCACTTAAAGAAATATCCCTTTTTAAAGCTTTTAAATTCGCAAGCACACAGTCCCATTTGTCTTTTAATTGTCGTATACCCAAATCATTATCCAACAGCTACACAGACCATTTGTTTTAGCTAACACTCCCTTCCCTAATATTTACTCATAAATGTGCATTTGACAAATTAAGAATCACTTAAAATCATAGAAAAAAAGTCAGTCATAATTTAGCAAATAAGCTAATTCAGAGAATTATAAACCAATTAGGACATAGAGAAACAACTAAACTGCATTCATTTAACGGAATTAATTTCAAGAACTCATCAAAGCTTAAGAAGAATGTAAAGTTGAGAAATGGACCTCACTGTAGAAATCTAATTTTCAAAAGGATTCCAAAATATTTCTTTCTCTTCCATACAAATCAACTCAAATCTCTCATCTTCACAAAAATCCATCGACATTATTTCTAAAATTGCAGCAGCAAAGGGTTCTCCATTTACAACCATTAAAAAGTTTTGAAACTTTAAATTCAATATTCGGATTTTACGAATTTGTGATATGTATCGATTTGGTGTTCTTATAAGTGATTGAGAGCATACCTTTGAGTTTATTTCTTAGTTATGAGGGAGATTGGTTAAGTTTAAAGTTAATTTTAGGTAAAATTATAAATTGAAACTTGAAGAAGAAGAAGTTTGAGAATTGTATCACGAGTGTATGATAATTGTATCACAATTGTGTCAATATTCGAATTTAATGAATATGTGCTTTCATTGGATTGGTATTCTTCCAAATGATTGAGAATAAACTTTAAAATTTATATCTCAATTTTGAGGGTGATTTTTATTTTGGTATTTTTTTTTAGAGAGATTGATTAAGTTTAGAGTTGGTTTTAGGTAAAATTTTACATTGAAACTCGAAGAGGAGAAAAAGAAAAAGTTTTTGAATTGTATCACGATTGTATGATAATTCCTATCACAATTGTATCATAATTCTTTCAGGACTATATTGGAATTGTATTATAATTATATCTGATGCATCAATACATTAAAAAAAAAATATCTGATGCAATATCGATACAAGTTTAATACAATATTTGTATTAGAATTGTGTCAATTTTTATTGGTTTGTACGTTTTTTATGTGATGTGTTCTTCTTCTTTGATTTTCAATCTGAAAATAACTATGATTATTGGTAGGTTTGTACCTTTTTATGGAGATTGTTACTTGTTTTAGGTGGAATTTCATATAAAACCTTGAAGAGGAAGAAGTTTAGAATTGTATCATAATTATTTCTAAATTATAGTATAAATGTATCATAATTGTATATGATACATTGATACGTAAAACAACCCGGTACAATACTAGTATAAATATAATACAATTATATAAGAATTATTTCAGAATTATATTAAATTGTCCCACAATTATATCTGAATCCAGTTTCCTATTTGTACATTCTCGATATTTTGTTAAGTTGATTAAGTTTGAGGTGTCGGCTCTTTGAGATTTGCCAAAACAATACTTATTTAATAAAATAAAATTGATTAGATTTTGTCTCCATCAGGTGGTCGTGCCGGAGTGGTTATCGGGCATGACTAGAAATCATGTGGGCTCTGCCCGCGCAGGTTCGAATCCTGCCGACCACGTTTTTCTTTTGTTTCTTTTTTTGGGATTTAGTCTATGAGTCAGTCAGCCTCTATAACAAAGATATATTTCATTAAGGTGCTATCATTCACATCCATTATTAATTGTCACCAACGCCCACCATTATTAATTATTACCATGTCACCCACCACCGCCTCCTCAATCATAGCCGCCATAATTATCGACAACCACAACCCAAAATCCCCACTACCCCCACCACCATCATTCTCAACCACAAACTCATCCACCTCAACTATCACAACTAACCACCCCATCACCATCAACGACCATAGCCAATACTACCATCATTATAAACTACTGCCACATTCCTCAATCACAACAACAACCACCACCACCTACCATTATTAATTGTTTACCTACCATCATCATTCTCAACCATATCGTCATCACTACAAATTACCACTAGCTACTACTCAGAACCACCAACATCAACCAAAATCAACACCAACCACCGCCTCTAGTCGGCATTCACAAGCACTATCGTCAGCCATCACCATATATATATATATATATATATATATATATATATATATATATGTATTATTGATAGAATATTAGGTTAATTAATATTTTATTTGAATTTTATGTTTATTAATTTTCAAATAAAGATAATTTTTTTATATTCAGATGTTAAAAAACAAATAGTCTTAATCATTCAATAATCAAATCTTAATACACATCTTAGTATTCAGATTTATATTCAAATGTATTAATTTTAATGCATTGTATTAATCTTAATGCACATCTTGACATTCAGATAAATATACAAATTCAAACGCCTTAATCTTAAAAAGAACAAATGAGGCCTCAATAGCCCTCTCACCCTCTCCTTACTAGTACTATCCAATCGAGCTAAGATACTGGAGAGCCAAAAATATTCGTACGACTATAAATCATTTTATTATTGAGAATAAAATAAAAAGTTAAAACTTAAATTGTTACCAAATATAGAAATACGCCATATTTTAGGAGTGACTACAAAGAAAAAAACTTAGCGTAGCCCAGTGCATAAGGCATCCAGCGTTCAGGAGCGGAAGGGGGTTCGGGTGAACCCCTTCGCCGAAAAATTACACTATATATAAAGCATAATATGTTATTTATCGCTATATGTTATGCTTTGAATCCCTTTGACACAATCCAAAAGCATTGTTTAGTGGTCAAGGGGATTCAAGATCTTTGTTAAGGTTATTTTTTCAATTCCCACCGACTACAATCTGTTTCAATTCCCTTATGTTGAATATGAAAAAATTATCATTTTCTTCAAAAAGTAGGAATGAGGTAAAAGATGAGAATAGATACACTGAGAGTCAAGAGGGAAATGTTTGTATTATTGATTGGGAAGTTAGGCCTGGAGGTCTATTGGTCCAGAAAAGAATTGGAGTTTCTGCTGAGGCCAATTTTGTTGCTGGCCCTATGATCAAGATCAAGGTTTCATATGATTCTGGTCCTATAATCAACATTTGGTAAATCACTTGATATTCCACAACTTTTATTTTGATATAGTTATATCTCCTTGACTTTGTTGACATTAGTTGTCGTAGGTAGGTTGATCATCTCCGTTAAATTAATCATAAATTTGTTATGAATATTCAGAATTCATACACGAGTAGAAAATATAAAGAACTTTTAGTATTTTTTTTTTAAAAAAAATTTCCTTTTATTTTATTTTGTACTGCCTTCATTCACTTTTACTTGTCTACTATACTAAATCAAGAAAAAGATAATTTTTTTTCCTTTTTACCCTTATCATTAAATACTCATTTCTCAGGACTTTTAAACATAATATCATTATTATTGGTAAAATTATAAAATTACTTACTTCATTTATTTTTTCTTAAAGAGGCGCAAAGTCAAAAGTTGATAAATAAAGATGAACGGAGGGAGTATAATGTAATATTGAATTTTTTATGTAACTAATGTTGAATTGGGATAAACTTGAGTGAAGCAATAGGAATAATGGGGATTCTTCATGTAGTTGACACCAATTTGCTTGGGATTGAGGCATAATTTTTGTTGTTCTTGTTGTTCATCATACTTAACAACCTGCTTAATTAGATGGCATTTTCATAATTTCATGTTCCTGGTATATCTGGATGAATCTTCTTTATTTATGTACTTATATTAGTTAATTTAGCTTAGGGGGTGTTCATTAACCTTCCTTAGCTGAAACATTACACTGTATAACTTAATTAAAATTTTATTTTGATTATATACTATATATGTTTGAATGCCTTTAGCTTCTTCGTGTGTTTACTTCTTGCAATTTTGATACCCTCGATGAAATTTCTGGCTCCGTTCCTGCCAAATATTTGTAACTCAAATTTGCATACATGTCACAAAAAATAAAAGTGCCAAGAAAATGCTAAATTTGGTGCCAGAAAACACAAGTTACCTTGCCACATTGTCATGTAACATTCAAAAATTTATTTTCTGACCCAACCTAATGCCCGATGTTTTTCACCATATGGTTATCATGGATTTCTTTTTTTTTCTAAAGTGGTGCCATGCGACACCACTTAGTTGCCGAAGTGATAACACCCTAGTTGTGTTTTCTGGACTAGATGTAGCATTTTCCGTCGTTTTTATTTTATGTGAAATATAAGTAGTTGAGTTATTTTTCCGTTAGAAAAATTTGTGTTAATAACTTTGGTACAATAAATAGAAAGTTGGATGATCATCCGTAAAATTAATCTCTAGAGTTCTGTTTATTCTTGATCATGTAAGTTGAAGACGTGGAATTTGTTGTCCTTTCAGAATTGTTTATGATTCAGCTTCTTACATTGGATAGTATTGAATCAGATGGAGAAGCAAGAACTCAGAGGAAGAAGGAATTGAGTTATTGCATATCTAAAAACAGAATTAAGAACAAAGCTGCTAGTCCTTTTGCCATCTATGTGCTACATATTTTATGTATTTGTTGTTATACCGGATAAAGTTCAGTGACCATACCTGAAATTTACCATCTATCTAATTTAGGCTAAACAAAATGAAGTCCATACGCACATAGGGGAACAATTCTTGACCTCAAATAGACTAATTTGATTCTCCACAAGTCACGATGTATACGGTGGCGGATCTAGACTAAACACTTATGCGTTTGGTTAGAACTAAACAACAATACATAAATAAATTTGGAACGTGGTTTATTAACTCACAAATTAATTTGATCTAAGAGTATAACATAACTAAGTACATAAATAGATTATGAAATGAGCTTATCTAGAAGCAAGAATTAAAACAATGTATAGAGCAGAAAGAAAGAATGATGTTAATAGAATAAGAGTAAGTTTAGTCTTTTTTACATACAGATGTTTCGTGCTTACAATGAGTACAAATTCCTATATTTATAGTAGGGGTGTACAAAGGAAACCGACAAATCGCACGAAACCGATTATCCGAGTCAAACAAAAAAAAAAAAACCCGACTATTGTTTGGTGTTAGAGATAAAACCCAACCATAATTGGTTTGGTTTGGTTTTAATTAAAAAAAAGTCAAACCGAAACCAAAACAACCCGACATTAAATATATACAAGTTTTTACAATATTTTAAACATAAAAATAATTATTGTGAGTAATTTACTAATATTTTTTAAACTCTTTACTAGTTCTCTCTTTTAATGTATTATTTCAAGCTTGGACTTAGAAATTCTGAATGGCCAAATATGTTTTATAGCCAATAAAAGTTAGTAACTCAAATAAAGAGCAAAGCAAAATCAAATCAATACTAATGCTAACAAAAAAAAATCAAATTCAATAGAATGACAATAGTATTGGATTATTTATTTTTTTAGTTTCGCATCGGCTTAATAGTGAAAATGCATAACTTACTTTTAATATTATTTAGTCATGTAATTAATACTTATTAGTCGTACTTATTTTAACATGACTTAGCACTTTTAGATTATGTTTATTTTTATTATGTCTTATTAATTAGCAATATTTATCTTATGCAATTTGTTGAGTATTTTTAGTATAATCATGACTCATTTCACACTATTTTGTATTATTTTATTGGATAACATTTTATATAGTTTATCCTACTAGGACCTAAGAAATATTAGAGCACAAATTATAAATATTATGCTATGAAGATTTTGTCGGGAAAAAACAAGAAAATCCCAAAAAACTTGAGTAAATCGAAAAACCCGAGAAAAACTGCAATTGAAAAACCTGACTTTTGTTGGTTTGACTTGGTTTATAGATTTAAAAATCCAAGACAATTAGTTTGGTTTGGTAATTAAAAAATCCGAACCAACCCGACCTATGTACACCCTTAAGTTATAGCTAAATTCAGGGAGACAGGATCCCCAAATCAAACTCTTCTTTAATATAAGTAAAGACCACTCTTGATGGTTGCATAACGGTTGAGTACAAATGTAACGGTCGCACCTTGAATGTTGCCTCCTCCAACCGATTTCAAATTTTTGTCCACGATTTTAGCACCTTCAGAATCCACATAGTGCCGGTCACATGTTCGTAACTGGTGCCAACTATTTGCTGATTCATATCTTACGTGTCTTTACTGCCACGTGTCATCTTAACGAGCATCCACCTGTCATTCATCAATTTTACCTCATACATATATGTGTGTGTAAAAATAAAAATTCATATATATAAAAAGCATAATATACTGACCCTAAATTTTGGATTCGTTACGAATGTCTCACTGTCTATTTCTCCATATCTTGACAGGTTCATCGCATTCAGACTCTCATTGATATGCTCGGCAATTTTAAGGCAAGAAACTCTAACCTTATTAGCAATTGTGTTGGTGCTTCATTAGTGACTACCAAATGGGAAACGTCTGCACCAAATCGATTACAACAATCCACACAAATCACCCAGGAGTGGGAACTTTTTGACTGATTAATTCCTAGTTATAAGTTTCATGTGAAATGATTGTCTTTTTTAACTCATTCTTCTTGCATATAATTTTGGCAAAATACATGCAAATACATCTAAAGCTGGTATCTTATATGAGTTAAGAAATGCATGAAAGTACATCCAAAAGCGAATCTAGAGCGGGCATTGTCAGTTCAACTGAGCTCATTATTTTTTGAAATTACTTTTATATATATAAAAAGTTTGAAAATGTACGTATGTAACAGGATAACCTTACATGAGATGAGAGTAAAAGCGAAACCACAATTTGAACTTTATGGGTTCTAAATACTACAATAGCAATCAAATTTTAATAACCTGGTTCTAAAATTTAATTCTTGTACATATTTAGTAAATTCCTTAATTCATAAACAAAATTTAGATTAAATATATTGGGTTCGATCGAATCCGTACACTAACTTCTAGCTCCATCCCCGGATGAGAGCCTCTCATTTTACAACTTTAGCTCAATAAAGAACACTTAAAAGGAAACTGAATTGGTTTATCCTATGTATTCTTCATTCGCTACGTCATCACGTTTGCAATCGAAATCATTTTACTTCGTAGGCAACGTGATGTATATTACTCAATAACAACATACTCAGTGTTATCTCACATCATATGGTTTGGGAGAATAATGTGTATGCAGACTTTACCTTACCTTGTGAGGATAGAAATGTTGTTTCCAATAGACCCTCGACCCAGGAAAGTATAAGCACCACATTAATAAAAATATAGACAAGAAAGGACATCACCAAAAAGCCATATAAAAGCTGAATAAAAATAACAAAATAGTAAGGTGATCAACAATGAAAGAGAACAACGGTTAGTCATAAAAATCTATTACCAACAAAGTGAGACTGTGTGTCAATACTACTGTTATGAACAATCTAGACTATCTACCCTACTACCCTAATCCTCGGCCTCTATACCTTCCTATCAAGAGCCATGTCCTCGGTCAACTGAAGTTGCGTCATGTCTTGCCTAATCACCTCTCCCCACCTCTTCTTTGGCCTACTTCTACCTCTCTGTAGGTCCTTCAATGTCAACCTCTCACACCTCTTCACTGGGGCGTCTGTGCTCCTCCTCCTCACATGACCAAACCATCTAAGCCATGCTTCCCGCATCTTGTCCTCAATAAGGGAACACCTACCTTATCGGGAATAACCTCATTCATAATCCTATCTAACATGGTGTGCCCGCACATCCATCTCAACATCCTCATCTCTGCTACCTTTTTCTTCTGGACATGAGCGATCTTGACTGGCCAACACTCAGCCTCATATAACATAGTCGATCTGAGTGCCACTCTGTAGAACTTACTTTTAAGTTTCGGTGACACTTTCTTGTCACACAAAACACCAGAAGTGAGCTTCCATTTCATTCTTCCCGCCCCAATATGAATGTGTGAAATCTTCATCAATCTCCTCATCCCCCTGAATAATAGACCCAATATACTTAAAACTTCCTCTCCTAACGATGACCTGCGAGTCCAGCCTCACCACCCCTTCCCCTCCCTGAGTCTCATCACTAAACTTACACTCTAAGTATTCTGTCTTGGTCCTGCTCAACTTGAAACCTTTATACTCCAAGGTCTGCCTCCATACCTCTAATTGCGCGTTCACACCGCCTCGTGTTGTAGTCAAATAATAGCATATGCAAATAGCATGTACCACGAAACCTCCTCTTGGATGTGGCGCGTCAGTACATCCATTGCCAGGGCAAACAAAAAGGGTTGAGGCCGACCCCTGATGCAACCCCATTACGATCGAAAAATGGTCTCAGTCCCCACCCACTGTCCTTACTCGGGTCTTTGATCCATCATACATGTCCTTAATCACCCTAACATAGGCAACAAGTACACCTCTAGCCTCCAAACATCTTCACAAAACCTCCCTCGTAACTTTATCGTACGCCTTTTCTAAGTCGATGAACACCATATGCAAGTCATTTTCCCTTCCCTTATATTGCTCCATCAATCTCCTAACAAGGTGGATGACTTCTATAGCTGAACGCCCTGGCATAAACCCGAACTGATTCTCGGAAATAGACACACCCCTCCTCACCCTTAGCTCTACCACTCTCTCCCAGACCTTCATAGTATGGCTAATCAGCTTGATACCCTGATAGTTATTGTAATTTTGTATATTGATGGCAGGCTAGGAACACGTGTTATAGCCGCATTTTTCACTCGAATTAATGCACTTTGAGTGTGTTTGATCTTAAATAATAATGATTTGCACTTATTACTATTTTATGCTTTGTAGGAGATGATTCCGAGTTAAGAAGATGTTTTCTGGAGCTATATAGAATAATTTGGAGCTTTGAAGTCTCAGTAAAAGCCCAAGGAATTTAATCTGGGATCGGGTCCGGGGCTCGTGGATCGGCCTTGCATACCAAAGTTGGAAGAAAGAGCAAGGGATAGAGCAAAAAAAAAGTACTAGTGCGTCACATAAGGCGTTGCATTAAGCGTCGCATTAGCACAAAATTCTGTCAGAAGTTTGAGAAGTTTACTGGCTTGGAGTTTTCTGGTCTAACAGAAAATACACTAATGCTACGTATAGTGCGTAGCATCAGTACAAAATTTTTTCATACAAGATAAGTTCAGAGAATTTACAATTGAGCAAATTGCACTAATTCTAAACACACTACGTAGCATAGTGCAACGCATGAAGTGTAAAAAGTTTGAAGGTTTTCCCACTTTGGTTCAAAGAGGGTAGTTTCGTCCGGGTTAATCCTACTTGGTATAAATACACTAGAAACATGTTTTTGAGAGGACTTTTGACATACTTTCGACCTAAGGAAGCTAAGGAGGAGTGGGAAGAACACAAGCACAAGGATTTCATCATTCCTTCCTCACTTAAGACCCGAGTTTGGTTTGAATCTATGTCTTCCTATACTTTAGTTATATTTGTGATGAATTTTTACATGTCTATGGAGTAGTTCCCTTTATGATTTAATAGATTTGGTGTATTAATGATTGCTTGTGGACTATATCTCTAGTTTTATGTATGAATCGTTTTGGAAGATTTACTTGTTGCTTCTATATTCACTAGTTCATGTAATCGAGAGAGGCATAGCTTGTTATATCTTTGGATTATATTGTTGGTTGAGTTCATAGATTCTTCTAAGTAATCTAAAGAGGCTAGTTGAATCATTGATTAAACCTACTGTCACGACCCCAAATCTAACTGGCCGTGATGGCGCCTATCGTGGTACTAGGCTAGTCAAATTTACTAAAAAATATCATAAGGTTCCCAATTAATACATAAATTATCCCATGTTTCATAATAATTTCCATTTTTAAGCATTTCAAACAATAAAAAGGATCGGAACGTCTAAACACAACCCCAACATCTGGAGTCAACCTTCATGAGCATCTAAGAAGTGATATAGTCTAATATAAATTCTCTACTACAACAAGTCTGGGAAGTAAAGTAAAATGACAGAGTAGGAAGGAGAAAGAGTAGGCTGCGGACGCCGAGCAGCTACCTCACAATCTTCGAGAAATGCTCCAAATGCGGTGACTCAACTATCGCTCTGCCCCGGTACCTGAATCTGCACACAAGGTGCAGGGAGTAACGTGAGTACACCAACTCAGTAAGTAACCAAAGCATCTAAAGACTTGAGTGTAATGACGAGCATTTAAAAGTGATAGTTCCATAAAAACATGTGCCAGTGAAAACAAATAAAGTAATAAAAAGACTACATTTACCAAATACTTTACAAACTCCAGTTCCCCTTCTAAACTTGCATAAAACATTAACTCAACGTTCATTAAGGAGACTCACTGTAAAATGAGTGACAAACAATGATCTCACACTTTATATCCTCTCGGGCACAATATCACTCATACGTAAGGTCCCACAGCCACTCGTGACTCCTCTATCAGTACTCAATGCTCACACTCAGCACTCTCACTCAACAGGTACCATGTATCCACACAAATTGATGCGGCGTGCAGCCCGAGCCGATTATATATATATATATATATATATATATATATATATGATGCGGCGTGCAGCCCGATCCATATAATATCTATATATGCGGCGGCGTGCAGCCCGATCCATAACTATCCTCACAAACTCGGCTCTCGGCCTCACTCAGTCATCCTCTCAAGCCACTCGGGCAACTCATCTCAACATCACGGGACTCAGCCCCAAATACCTCAGAGTATTCTAAAACATTGTGATAACATTGAAATAGCAACAATTAATAAACATGACTGAGTTCACAAATTTTCTATCAAACTAGTGTGAGAATAGTGTAAAAATACCCCTGAGGGTCTAAATCAGGTCGGCACAAGGCCCCAAACATGGCATATAGCCCTTAATATAGTGAAAAGCTCATAAATACAGGATATCATATGATTTCAAATCAAACAAGCAGCTTAATAGTCGCTACGGGGCGGACCAACTCACAATCCCAATCAGTGCACGCCCACACGCTCGTCACCTAGCATGTGTGTCACCTCGTTTATCAAAACAATGTGTAGTACCGGGGTTTCATACCCTCATGTCTAGAGTTACAATCGTTACTTACCTCAAACCGGCCCGAAAACTACTCCGCGGTGCTCTTGCCTCTCGAAACGGCTCCTAACGTTCCGAGTCTATCAAAATCAGATTAATAACATCAAAATATGCTAGGAAGACTAAACCCACTCGAAAAAATATCAAATTTAACCAAAATTCCCGAAATTGGACAAACTCGGCCCCCGGGCCCACGTCTCGGAATTGTTTAAAAATCACAAAACTAGAATCTTCATTCACTCACGAGTCTACCCATATCAAATTCATCAAAATCCTACTTCAATTGCCCACTCAAATCATCAAAAGAATTTCTCAAATCTTACTACCATTCTTGCCCAATTTCTACCCAAATTCTTCAAACCAAATGATAAAAATCGAGACTAAATCATGGAATTAAACCAAATGCGATTGAAGGACACTTACCTCTAATGGGTTTTATGGTTTTTGGACTTAAACCCTCTTTTATCAACTTAAAGTTTCTGCCTACGGAATACTCACTACGATCGCGAGACTCCACACGTGATCGCGAAGAACAAATATGCTGCCCCACTAATTTACCTTACGCGATCGCATACATCAACAGCGATCGCGATTCAGCGAGAATCGAACCCACATGATCACATACTCCCTTCTGCGATCGTATAGCACAACTTGCCCAACCCCCTTTGCTAAGCTTACGCGATCGCAGGAACCCCTACGCGATCGCATAGGAGAAAACCAGAGCCAAAACACCAGAAAAATCTGCCAGCATTCAAGACCAAAAATTGATCCGTTAACCACTCGAAACTCACCCGAGGCCCTCGGGACCTCAACCAAACATTCCAACACATCCCATAACCTTATTCAAACTTAGTCGAGCCTTCAAAACACCAAAAACAACGCAAAAACATCAAATTCACCTCGGATTCAAGCCTATGAACTTTGAAACATTCTAAATTTCACAAAGATGCCGAAACCATCCAAAACACATCCGATTAACATGAAAATTTGTACACATATCCAAAATGACATTACAAACCTGCTCCAACTTCCGAAATTCTATTCCGACCCCTATAGCCTATTTTCCACTGCCGACCGAAAATCGCCAAAAACTAACTTTAGTCAATTAAAGCCTAATTCTACACCGAACATCAAAACCACATTCCGAACACACTCCTAAGTACCAAATCACCTAACGAAGTTATCCGAACCATAAAATATACATTCCGAGGCTGTTTACCAATAAGTCAACTTCCGGTTGACTTTTCCAACTATTAAACCAAGTTAAGAGACTAAGTGTCTCATTTCTCTCCAAAAACTGCTCTGAACCCGAGCCAACCAATCTATCACAACATAATGAAGTTGAACCACATATAATGAAGCAGAAATGGGGGAAACGGGGCTATTACTCTCGGAACGACCGGTCGAGTCGTTACATCCTCCCCCACTTAAACATACGTTCGTCCTCGAACGTGCCAAGAGTTGTTCTCCAACACCATCAAACTGCCGCATAAACTCACCATGCACATATCCGGGGGGTGATACCACGTCACCCTATCCCATATTTGTCCAATAGCACAACACAGTTGAAATTTCGAAATCCAACCTGATCCATAAACCTTAGAACCAAATTCCCACTTCTGAAGTGATTTATCAGATCAAAATTCCACAACTTTAAACTGAATAAGTATGAACACGTTGAATCAAGGCATTCACGTAACCCCAGATGTAATCACATAATATACCGCATGACTCAAACACTCATAGCGATAACTCCTAATCACAATAGCTTCTCAAAACAACCCAATACCGGTAAATAACCTCTTCTCAAGCAAAGCCTCGCTTTAACACTTTCTTAAGGTGCTGATGATGAAAGAAACACGTAGAAACCAGCAATCATTCGTCCGATCAGTCAGACATGAAGCTCCCCTTTCCCAACGGGAATTATAGAAGATTTCTAAGCCGACTCCCGATATTTATCCTTCCAACTATGCTATAGTCAATTCTGACAGTATTCATTCTAGGTCCAATAAACTCTTCTCATCTAACACGACCACTCTGATGACATGACACATCAATACAATTCAAAGCCATAACATGTGCAACTCGTGCACTCAATAGCAACATCCCAATGTAATAATATTATATAAAAGATTCACATGAGAGGACCATCCCGCCATTAACAATCACCGTCACAACACCATGTTGAGAGCATGACACTCATCGAAAAATCAGAACACACAAATCTAAAAGTACATAACCAATACGTCTCAATCCCGCAATACCCAATTACTTACCTTACTCAAATCTAGCTATAAAGCCCAATTAGAACCGCACTATATGTGCCTATAACCAATGATCACAACTCCTCGCAACCCCGAAGGGTAACTCATATATCACTCCAGAACACGAATAAACTCAATGACAATCATATGGTACATCCCTCAACAATAGCAATTCGGAGCCAACAATTCTGACCCGGTGCAAAACACACACCCATACTAGGCCTACCAATGAACCCTAAATCAACCCTGGTCATACACAATAGACAAATGACCCTCCGAAGGTCCATAATGATTGAATCACAACACACTAACCCTTGGCTAACCTTGGCTACGTATCTACAACCCTCAACTGTGAAATCATCTCCTCATTCGAGTTCCCAGACTCAAAACCCTCCGAGCACACAAATCACCGTACCCAATCTCAACTCCGTCGCCTAAATGTCTAATACTTCCCCAATACACGATCATACCACGAGGGATACCCCCTACAATCCGTATGTGTTACTAGGCCAAATTTGAATACCCGCAGCCGACTAACAAGGAGAGTACCGCCATACCAATGAAGTATTCATAAATCAAAACACAGTGCCTCTTCTGAAACTCATACCTTCTTCGAGCCATATCTAAAAGTAACGCCATCTACCTGATCATCTAAGATCGTCCATGCCACCTAAGAATTCAGAACCTTTCTTTCAAATCGCATCGTGACCTAGCACCCGCAATCTCAGTACTAAACCACACATCGCACCCATTATGCCACATGCCCCACACACCAGTAGAAAATATGCATCTCAAACTACGGTAGAGACCATCTAGAACTCTCAAAAATCCATTTGCACTTAACCAAACCGTCAGGACTGAATCCCTATGACTCAACTAAGCTACGCAGGTCGCAAAGACCCAAAAGCATTGCCACGAATCACACGTAGAACCTTACCACATCATTAGCACCCAAAGGACCGATTTTACCCCATTACCATGTTGATCCAATCCACTACCAAGCTGTCCTATTTCTCCAAGTCCCTTCTGAATCACCTTCGTATTGATTCTTTCTCCCTGCCGTAGTACCAAAATCCTCAACCATAAATCACCACGCGAGAACCTATCACAGAACCACATCGCCCTAAGGCTCATAAACCGCTGAATATCTCTCAAGTACCCCAAAGTACCACATCTCAAATACTTACTCTAAAGAGCCTTTCGATGAATTCGAACTATCCTTCCCTTTCATGATACCGGAATGTAGAATCCACAATGATATATAAACCCTGAATCCATCAGAACCATTCTTGAGAGTCACCCACTCTATGCAATTCTCAATTAAACTGATCAAGAAAATCGAACGACATGTACCCCATTAACACACCAACACCCAAGGGAGAAACCCACACCCCTAGGCAACCAAGCAAATTCCTACTTTACGCACACTACTTTCTTTACAATAACAACTCAATCATGCAATAAGACTCATATCCCCATAGAGTATAATACAACCTGTATCTAGAAATTTCCATTACTCGAGTCATTCTCAAACTCCACCTATGCAGGTCATAACTGATCCACCAGTATATCCCAAACTGAAACCAATACAACACATAATCGTGCAACCAACTTATCATTAGCAGACTCCCCCACTTGGCTCAAAGCCATAGATCAAAACAAACAGTAACTCATAATGACCATATGCTAACACCACCGCCATACCACAGTGAGATTCAACTAAATCCTTCATAAGCTCATATATAAATCAAAGCATTTAACATCCCAAATCATCTCCTACCTCGCATTCACCATTGCAATAGTCGTGCCAATTCCTACAAGTGATCTAAACTCAAATTGCAACATATATCAATTACTGGTAAAAGAGAACTTGCTACAAAACAACATAAGGATCACACAACCTCAGGACACCCCGCGGGAAATAGCCCTGCCTGCTTAGCCTCAAACCGATCTCTCTCTATACCCTTCCGAAACTCATAGCTATTACACAATCACTTTATCCTTCTGCATCTAAACACAAATAATGCCTACCCTCGAGGCATCACAATACGCGGTATAAGAACCTGAAGCTGATGGCAGAACTAACACTGGAGCGGTGGTCAAAGAAATCTTGAGCTTCTGGAAGCTCTCTCCACACTCGTCTGACCACCTGAATACCCTCACTGGACACCACGTGCCCCAAGAATGCTACTTAACTGAGCCAAAAATTCACACTTGGAGAACTTTGCATAGGGATTCTCCTCCCTGAATCCTTATAATGACGTTCTCAAATACTGAGTATGCTACCCATGGCTACGCGTATACGCCAGGATGCCATAAATGAATACAATAACAAATGAGTGCTAATACAGCTGGAATTCACCGTTAATCAAATACATGAATGCTACTGGGGCAATGATCAGCCCAAAAGGCATCACCAGGAGCTCATAACACAACAGAAGGATCCGCTTCACTCCACAACTGAACAACATAAGAGGTCTTCACATACCCTCACGACTCGAGGCCATATGCAAACTCCAGACAGAAGTCAAACACTCAATAGTTCTTGCTACATATACAACCCATCCCTTTTGTAACAATCAAGCAATATGAACACATCTCACCCTTAAATCGCACTCACCACATAGTCATCTAGTCACAAAGTCCCGTCAATAAGGACACCAACGGACATATAAGTCCCCAAACACATGTACTCACACAACGAAATCTCAACACTCAAGCCACAGACAGAATCCGGCCTCAAGTCCTCCAGAGTGGCCCATTATCAACATGATAAAATCACATCTCATCCATGGAAGTCACAAGCCGTCGACACACAGCTGATATCGAGTGCTCGCGGGCGCATTCGAATACATGAAAGGAATTTCAAGAGTTACGCTTTTGGCCGAAGAAATGGATTCACACGACAAGAATTCAGGAATGTGTGATTTTTTTTCCTAAGGGTTCTGTAGCCTCTCGAAGATAAGTACAGATGTCTCCGTACCGATCCGCAAGAATCTACTAAACCTGCTCATGACGGTGAGTCCTATGTAACCTAGGCTCTAATACCAACTTTCACGACCCCAAATCTAACTAGCCGTGATGGCGCTTATCGTGGTACTAGGCTAGCCAAATTTATTAAAAAATATCATAAGGTAGGAATTCCTACTTTAATTAATACATAAATTATCCATGTTTCATAATAATTTCCACTTTTAAGCATTTCAAACAATAAAAATGATCGGAACGTCTAAACACAGCCCCAACATCTGGAGTCAACCGTCATGAGCATCTAAGAAGTGATACAGTCTAATATAAATTCTCTACTACAACAAGTCTGGGAAGTAAAGTAAAATGACAGAGTAGGAAGGAGAAAGAGTAGGTTGCAGACGCCGAGCAGCTACCTCACAATCTCCGAGCAATGCTCCAAATGGGGTGACTCAACTATCGCTCTGCTCCGGTACCTGTATCTGCACACAAAGTGCAGAGAGTAACGTGAGTACGCCAACTCAGTAAGTAACCAAAGCAACTAAATACTTGAGTGCAGTGACGAGCATTTAAAAGTGATAGTTCCATAAAAACATGTGCCAGTGAAAACAAATAAAGTAATCAAAAGACTACATTTACCAAATACTTTACAAACTCCAGTTCGCCTTCTAAACTTGCATAAAACATTAACTCAACGTTCATTAAAGAGACTCACTATAAAATGAGTGAGAAACAATTATCTCACACTTTATAGCCTCTCAGGCACAATATCACTCATACGTAAGGTCCCACAGTCACTCGTGACTCCTCTATCAGTACTCAATGCTCACACTCATCACTCTCACTCAACAGGT
>ML333278.1:0-88024 GCA_005239505.1 Nicotiana paniculata | reverse complement strand
GGTTTTAAATGTTAAAGTGTATGTATTAAAGTGCTTAGGGAGGTGTAGTCACTCTTATATCTAATTGTATCATATCCGTCCCACAACGTACGTTACAACCAAATAAAGTCCTACTTGATCCGAGACTGAATGAGCTCGATTAGTAGAGTAGTACACTACGGACAAGCCTATGGTGTATCTTTTGTGGCATATGAATGTTATTTCTGAGAATGAGTGAATACTTTCTATCTTGAGTTCCTAAGTGTTCTTAAATTTTATTGTGTGGAACTACTCTCTTTTGTTGCGTGAGGGCACCTGATTCATGAAGGAAAGATAATGTCAGTGACCTCTATGTTAGAGTAAGTGGGTGAGTTGTGAATAATGCGTGGTACTTGTGAATCAAATCTTGAGGTGAAGATGTTACACTTCTGTGCTTAGTCTACTTCAAATATTGTTGGTGTGATGAGTTAGGAGAATTGTTTAAAAAGGTTGTGTCCATGTAAAGTGTAGTTTGATTGCTCGAGGACGATAAATGGTTTAAGTTTGGGGTGTTGATAATAGGCTATAATTACGTATTTTAGTGGCTTATTACACTTTAATTTATTGCACTTTAGTTGAGTTTGAGCTTTGATTGCTAGTGTTTTGCACTAATTGGGTGTTTTATGCCTTGTAAGAGTGATTTCGAGCTATGCAGATGTTATGGAATGAATTTAAGTGATTTGGAGCTTTGAAGTCTGAGTAAAAGCCCAAGAAATTAAGCCGGGATCGTGTTCGGAGATTTATGGATGACAGTTTAGAACGAACGAAGAATCGAATAGGCATATTGCATACTGTCTAGTGAAATTCACATAACTTTTCGATCATAACTCTATTTAGGATCCACAATATATGGTTGGAAAGATAATTCAACGGGATACAACTTTAATGTTTTATGTTTTTTCAAATTCTTAAAATAACAGGGTGAAAAGTGTGCGGCAAGTGCACGGCCGCGCACTGACCGCGCATATGGGGCAGAAAGTGTGAAAAGTGTGCGGCCGCGCACGACCTGTCCGAGAAAAGTGTCATTTGTCGTGTAGGAGAAGGTATAATTGTTTGGGACCGACCTACTTGGTATATATACATGGAAAAACAGTATTTTGAGTACCTTTGACACATTTTGGACCTAAGGAGGCAAGAACACACTAGGAGCAAGGTGGAGAATTCTTCTAGGAGTTTTTCACTTCCTTTTTCCTATTTCTATTATTGGTTATGAATTCTAGTATTGTAGGTATGCATACTATTATGAATAGCTAATTTGTTATATAGGGTTTTGATGAAACCTATTGGAGGATGATTTTCCTATTACATTAATATAGATTTGTTGTAACTTTTTCTCTATTTGTTCAACTACGTTTATATTGTGGTTGGTTGAAGAGCTCTCAATAGACTGTATCTATTTAGTGTGTATTACTCGGAAGAGAGTTCATATATTAGGTAGTTGTTGAATAACATCACTCCTAACGTATATGAGAGATCAATACGAAGGGTTTAAAGGTGTGATTAGGAATAATAAAATCCTAGTGTGATCCAAGTGAGCCGTAACTTAGTGCCAGCTAGCGTAATTTGGAAGAATATGTCTAGTAAATTATGGTAGTTATTCAGGAGGAAACTACGATACTCAAGAAGCTCATGATCGGTAGAGAAAATTTAGGCAAATTTATAGGAAACATAGCGGAAAGGATTCCGACAATAGGGGAAATCATAACTCTAGACCTCATTAATCTTGTCTCCAGTCCTTATCCTTGTTAATTGATAGTTTTACTGCTTTCTAGGATTTGTTAGTTAATTAGATAAAAATAAATTTTATAATCTTTATAATTAGGAAATTATTTGAACTTGTTTCTTAGCGATATTGAACAATTGTAGTTGAGCCTTAGTTCTCTGTGGGATTCGACTCCGGACTTGTAAACCGGATTATATTTACAATGACCGTTTAGTCCTTTTTATAAGGCATAGTTGGGCGTAATCACTTATCATCAACCTCCTCATATCGCATTTGTGATATTATACTGCATTTATTTTTTGTTGTTGTTGTTGTTGTTAGGTGTGTACATGGATCGGGTTGGTTCGGTTTTTATTAAAACCAAACCAAACCAATTATATCGGTTTGGTTTGGTTCGATTTTGTCGGATTTTCGGATTTTTGCGTTTTTTTTTGTTACATGAATATAGTTCAAATCTTACTTTGTTAAAGTTATAGATAAAGTTTTGATAAGTTAATATATGTTTAGTAAATATTGAAAAAATTGACAAACATATGATCTATTAAAATATTCTAATGGGAGAATTTTTTTAGTAATATATGATAGTTATTTTCTTAATCGTCTAAAATAATTTTCGTTAATGCACGCTTTCTAAGTTAACACATGAGAGGATCTCAAATATTTCAATATCTTTTAAAGAAAATTCAATATAAAGTCTTAAAAATATATATAAAAATTATATATTTATATGTCGGTTTGGTTCGAGTTTTTTTATTCAATACCAAACCAAGTCAAACCAAACCTAGTCGGGTTTTTTAATCGGTTTGGTTTGGTTTTTCGGTTTGGTGCGGTTTTCCGGTTCGGCTTGTACACCCCTAGTTGTTGTTATTGTTGTTATTGTTGTTTTATGCTTTAACCTTCAACTCAAGACTTAATTTAGTCTGAAAATCAAAGAAAAATTCTTAACGCTGAAAAATAATATTGAGTATTCGAGCTTTGGTTATTGCGTCGCTCGACAATCGGAGATTTTTTATGTGAATATAAATTTAACCCGAACACCAAAAAAAATCTTATTACTGAAAAATAAATATTGATGCAATGTATATTTTTGTCGTGAAAATATTGATATATTTTAATTTTAATTATTGTGTCTTGTGATATAAGGTTGAAATATTTCATTTTTAACTAATTGGGTCGTGGACTTTCGATTCCTAGCATGTGAATCTTCTTATATTTAATGAATTGTTAACTATTAAACCATTTAACTATGCATGTGTTATATTGAATTTGTATTGATGCTATATATTTGAAGGCAATATAATCTAAACATTACATGGTTCCTCCGTTAATGGACCAAAATATAAACTTGAATTAAAATGTTTGGTGAAACATCACAAGGACCATAAATTATACATCATTAATATAAATCGCATTATTAATACAAATGATAATAACACTTGGTTCCCTAGTTATTGGCAGATTTTGATTTTGGTCTTTGTGATATGTAAATCTTCACATTTAGTTTTTCGTTAATTAGATTTGTGTTTTTTGTCCCTTTATGTAGAAATGTTATCTTGGCGGTACAAATGTAAGTAACACATAATAATAAGATAGTGAAACGATTAATACTTCTTTAAATTTGTGAATAGTTACAAGCAAAGGGACCAGACATGTACAAATTAACCAACTAAATTTGTGTATTTTGTATTTTCTGTTTCATATATTTTTAAAAATTACATTCATATTTCATGTTAAAATAGTTTGGTAGTGTTTTCTTTCCGTGTCCTTTTGTATTGTGCAACTAACCAAAAGCCAAATGTGGGTTTTGTTGATTCATGAATTTTTTATTCATGTTGTAAGGATTTTGTATAGGGTAAAATAGTTCACATTAAATGCTCGAATGACAGAATGACAAGTGGAACTGAAGACAGACGGAAGACGAAGCAAGTGAAAACTAAGATCGAGGATAAGAGCTTTGGTTGGCATCGGTTACACTCCGAAGGGAACATTGTTAACGAGGGCAAATAAATATTTGCCACCATACGACATTCAATAAAGAATATTCATCAATATAGAATACACATCTATTAGAGAAAATTTTGGGATTCATTACCTACCGTTACATATTCATCAATGACTCCCATTATTATAGTTTAAGAGGGGCTTGATCCTAGGACCTTATTCCCCCTAGGTGTAGTTATAAATAGTTGTAAATTTCTGACAAACTTATGCTACACATTATTCCAAGCTAAGTAATACTCTATTTTGCTGTCTAACGATATTCTTATTGTTACCTTCGGAAGCCTTGCTCCCGGTACCAAGCTGTCTGTTATTTTGTCTCGATTTCAATGCTACGTCTGCATTTTATTTAATTTATTTATCATTTTGGGATCAAATTGATTCACTTGTCTATAAACCACGTTATAAATTCAATTGTACCGCCTTAGGGGTAAACTGTTTGGCGCCCAATGAGGCTTAAACAATTGCGTAATTGAAATGATCCTTGCATCTATTACTAATCTATTTGATTCTTTGTTTCTTAACAAAAATCATAAAAGATGGCAGCTAATGATTTCAACATCGCACACAACGTTGAGGCACAAAAAATCTGCCTCAGTACAAAGATTCGATCAACGACACCCGCAACGAGGAGGACGTAGCCACGCCAGTTCATGGCGGACGATATCGACGATATGCACGTGAGGCAACTCCTGATGATGCCGAAGACGAGCACGCTGTGGAAACAGTGAGGAACTTGAGAGAACAACAAAAGTCTATCATGGGCCATCTCTCACGGCAAGACCAGGCCATGAGAATTGAGGCAAGCGTTGTCAGATGCTTCTAACAACGCGAATGGAAGATGTCTGGTTCCTCCTGGTGCTCCCGCAAATCCAACAGCGCAAAGGGTCAACACCCCAAGGGGTGAGGTCAGCTTCGACGGAGGGGGAGCGAGTCTGGTAACAATAACAGTAATGATCCATTCAAAACCAAGATCATATGGTTTATGAGGGAAATAAACGCCCGAATGGCTCAAATTTTGGGTGCACCGCCAGTGTTTAAAAGCCGGACTCAAAGAAATATAGCAGTTGTCGTTCAAACCGAGCGCGACACTAGATTTAATCTGCAAGCGGTTCAAGATTCCATATGACGGGACTTCGGACCCTTAGGAGCACATCAACACTTATACAAGCGGGAAAGGAAACGACTTGGCTCCACACGAGATTGAGTCGGTCATGCTGAAGAAGTTCGGAGAAACCTTCACGAATGGGGCCCTGGCATGGTATTCACTCTTACCCGAACACTCAATTGATTTTTTTGAGATGCTCACTGACTCTTAGGACCATGTCGGGGCCAGTAAGGTACATGCCCGGAAGATGAACATATTTAAAATTGCACAAGGAGAGTCCGACTTGGTGTATGAGTTCGTAACCGGGTTTTAGAAAGAAAGGATACTACTACCAGTCGTACCGGGTGAATGGGCAGCTGAGGCATTTACTAAGGGGATGAACCAGAGGATCTCTGACGCCTCCCAAAAACTGGAAAAAAGCCTGCTAGAGTTCCAAACGACTACATGGGCGGATGTCCATAACCATTATGAGTCAAAGATAAGAATAGAAGATGATCAACTCGGGTTCCCGGTGCCAAATAAGGGTCGGGATCGAGAAAATAGCAGGGATAAATTGAAGGATGATTTTGATGCAGATCGACGATCTTCTGAGGGTCGGTTTTTGCCCTACGAAAGGGCCAAAGGACGCGACAGAGGGTTCCGATCGGCTGATAGGCTCGCTTCCGATAGGAGAACTGACCATGGCGGGAATAATAGGTCATTTCAAGATAAAAAGGTATCGGGTTCTCGGGATTCCACCTATCCAGGTTGTCAGGGTACAATTTTAATGTCAGTGTAATGGAGCTGGTATCGGCGACGAAGAACATCAAGGAAGCACGATTCCCGAGGCCGATGATATCTGATCCCAACCAGAGGGATCCTAATATATGGTGTGAGTATCATGAGATTGTTGGTCACCGGACTGGAGACCGCCGACATCTGCGCGAGAAGGTGGCAACATTGTTGAAAAACGACCATCTTAGAGAGTTCTTAAGTGATTGAGCTAAAACAATTACGGCTGCAACTGGGACAACGCACAACTCTCGAAGATAGGTGAAGGCCCTCCCCGGAAAAGATGTTGGTGACTCATAGCAAGAGACTCCGGGAAGTCACCGAGGACGACATCACTTTCACAGAAAAGGACGTCGATGAAATTCTGTTACCGCACATTGATGCCCTGATAATTTCTCTTTATGTTCTAGATTTTAAAATTAAACTTGTTTTGGTGGACCTAGGAAATTCAAACTATATCATTTAATGGAGAGTGACAGAACAAGCCAAGCTAACCGGAAGCATCATTCCAGCCCCAAAGCTCCTCGCCGGGTTCAACTTAGCAAGTGTGACAACCCAAGGGGAGATCCTGCTGCCCACGAACGCCGAAGGAGTCATGAAAACTACCTTGTTTTGAAGTAGTAGGTGGCAACATGTGCTATAAAATAACTCTCGGCGGACCATGGCTACACGAGATGGAGGTCATTCCATCAGCATATCACCAACTTCTGAAATTCCCAACTCCTGAGGGTATCAAGCAAATAAGAGGAGATCAACCGGCAGCAAGGGAGATGAACGCGATCTCGATTTCAAGAAGCGAAGGGAAGGAACACACAACATAACAATCATAGGAACTGACGCCCACTCTCAAACAAAATGAAGACGGCAAAGGGGAGGAGCCATCGGGATCCTAGCAGGTACCAAGGTAGTTTCAGGTACCGGAAGAAATAGACGCAACCAAATCCACGACAAAAAAACTTGAACAAATGGCATTATTTGAAAAGTTTATAGAGAGGAAGATCCACTTGGGGACAGGACTAAAACCCAATCTCAGGTCAGGATTTATAAAAATCCTTAAAACTAACATTGATTGTTTTGCATGGTCGCACGCGAATATGATAGGTATCCCGCTAGAGGTAGTCGTACACAAGTTAAGCCTGGACCCTAACATCCATCCGATAAGGAAAAAGAATCACCCAATTACCAAGGTTAGAAACAAGTTTGTCAAAGAATAGGTGACCATTTGAGACACCTCCAAGAAACCTTTGATATCTTAAAGAAGCACAACATGAAGCTTAACCCCGAAAAGTGTGTCGTTCGGAGTCAATTCCGATAAAGTTTTGGTTTCTTGATGTCACAGAGGAGGATCGAAGTCAATTCCCACAAGATTAAATCCATCGAGGACATTCCAAACCAGCTGACAAACAAGAAAGAAGCCAAAGACTAACCGGAAGACTAGTTGCTCTAAGCAGGTTCATTTCTTGGTCTTCGAAAAAATGCCATAACTTATTCTCACTTCTGAAGAATAAGAACAACTTCAAATGGACTCTGGAATGCCAACAGGATCTAAAAGACATGAAACGGTATTTATCAAACCCTCTGTTACTATCAAAATCGGAGGAAGATGAATAATTGCTAATATACTTAGCAGTTTCGGAGCTAGCGATAAGTGTCGTTCTAATCCAGGAAGACGAAGGTACGCAATCTCCTATCTATTATACTAGTAGAATTTTATTAGGGGCGGAAACTCATTATCCACACCTCGTGAAACTGGCCTTAGCTCTCGTAGTCGACGCTCGAAAGCTTAGGACTTATTTTCATTGCCACCCGATAGCCGCGGTGACAACTTTTCCGCTGCGGATTATCCTTCACAAACTTAAGTTGTCAGGTCAACTAGTCAAATGAGTAGTCAAAATTAGTGAATTCAATATCGAATATAAACCCAGAACTGCGATCAAATCACAAGTTTTGGCCGACTTCTTGATCGATTTTAGTCTCGGATTTGCTTCCTATGGCCACAAAGGCGATGATGGTGTCGACAATGACATCAGGAGTTTGGACCTTATCCACGAATGAAGCTTCCACTATGAAAAGGTCCAGGCTCGGGGTAGTCTTAATCACGCCTTCGGGATAAGTCCTGAGGCAGGCCATAAAAATTGTTCCCTTGACTAACAATGAAGCTAAGTATGAGGCTTTGATTGCATGACTCGATCTGGCCCGGGGACTAGACTCCGAGGTCATCGAAATCAAATGCGATTCCCATTTGGTGGTAAATCAAGCATATGGAATCTTCAACACCAAGGAGGAACACATGCATCAATATGAAAATTCAAACTGTACTCACACGATTCAGGGAATGGTCGATTGTTCACATCCCAGGAGAAGAAAATGCAGAAGCAGATGCATTGGCCATTCTGGGCTCGTCCACAAAAATGAAGGGATCAGATTCTTGTATAATCGTACAAATTATGCACTCGGTACTGGATATGGATGGTTATCATGAAGTAAATAAAACCAACTTGGTATGCGACTGGAGAAATGAAATCATTGACTACCTTGAGCATGGCAAGCTACCTGAATAACCGAAGGCATCCCGGGCACTCCGCACTAAGGCAGTTCGTTACAGCTTCTAGGGAGGAAAGTTATACAGAAGATCATTCCAAGGCCCGTTGGCCCGATGCTTGGGCGCCTCCGAAGCTAATTACGTCATGAGAGAGGTTCACGAAGGAATTTGTGAAAATCATTCAAGTGCAGACTCATTGGTGTTAAAAGTAGTTAGGGCGGGATACTACTGGATCCGGATGGAACAAGACGCTAAGGCATTCGTTAAAAAATGCGACAAGTGTCAACGATATGCGCTGTTATTACCCAACCGGCAAAGCTACTGCACTTGGTATTATCCCAATGGCCATTCACGAAATAGGGGATGGATATAGTCAGGTCGCTGCCACCAGCTCCCGGGAGGGTAAAATTTCTTTTAGTTTTAACTGATTATTTCACAAAGTGGGTTGAAGCAGGTCCGTACTAGAAAATTGGCGAGCGCGAAGTGGTCGATTTCCTGTAAGACAACATAATTTGTTGGTTCAGAATACCAAAGGATATTGCATGTGATAACAAGACACAATTCATAGGCGCAAAGGTCACACAATTCCTTGAAGACTGAAAATCAAAAGAATCACATCTTCATCGTACCACCCGAGCGCAAATGGGCAAGCGGAGTCAACAAAATGAGGTGATTATTCAAAATCTCAAAAAGAGATTGGAAGCACCCAAAGGCAAGTGGCCCGAAGAGTTACGAGGAGTGTTATGGGCATACCAGACCACGACTAAGTCAAGCACGGGGGAGACACCTTTCTCTCTCATATACGGAGAAGAAGCTCCGATTCAGGTGGAAATATGAGAACCGAACTTGAGGTACTTCCGGGCGGACGAAGAAACGAACAATAAAGCATTGCTAGTCAAATTGGAGTTGCTTGACGAGTGTAGAGAATTAATGTACATAAAGATGGTGGCCAGAAATAAAGAATGGAAAGATACTATAATAGAAGGGTCAATCTCCGCTATTTCAAAGTGGGAGACTTGGTTTTAAGAAAGGTGACTCAAAACACCGGGGAGCTCAACGCTGGAAAACTGGGTCAGACGTGGGAAGGCCCTTATGGGGTTTCAACTATCAGTGGGAAATGATCGTACAAACTGGAAAACCAAGATAGTGTCAAATTGCCGAGCAACTGGAACGTGACTCACCTCAAAAGGTATTAGTGCTGATGTATGTGCTCCATTCTTTTTCCCTTCGTCCAGTTTTTGTCCTGGTTGGATTTTTCTGGCAAGGTTTTTTATGAGGCAGCAACCGAACGCATACTATAGAAATAAGGCCTTTAAATGATAAGGCATGAAAACAACAAGCCACTACGGGATGGTTAGATAGTCTTTGGCTCGATAGCAAAGTTCCTAATGAAAAACAAAGCTTGCTATAGAACCAAAGGCTATTCAACTGTTCACGAGTGTTGCTTCTTCCCTACAAGTCACTGAGGGTGATTAGATAATCTTTGGCTCGGTAGCAAGGTTCCTAACAGGAAACAAAGCTTGCTATCGGATCAAAGATTATCCAACCATTCACTAGTGGAATCCTCAAAGGTGCAAGACTTCTAGTATTTCAATTCGCATTCTTCGCATTCTAACACTGAGGGGGAATGGTATGAGAATACGGCAATATGATTGTCACATAAATAGGAACTACGAAATTCGGGAACAAAAACGTCTCATCAGGACCAGAGACTGCACAACCAGCCTCGTAAAAATAAGTTGTACAAATTAGCCACAAGTAATGGCAATTTATTTCCTTTCAGCAAAACGAATGCTTATGTACTTTTGAAAACAAAAGGAATAAAATAAAGTGCTTTTATTTATATCTTGTTTCTTGTCCAAATGATGATTTGATTATATCATATGAAAGTTAATCAAGTACTTCAAATGCTAATGATAGAATGAACATGAGACGTTCTCTTCAAGAGCACCGTAAACATGAGAGGGCCCTCTCTTATGAAATCCTCACACTAAAGGGTTGGTTCCGGAAGAATTTATGCCCGGAACCCAAATGCTATAGGGAAAAAATGCACCCGAAGCCTTGTATAATTCGACGCAAAAAAGTAAACTTTGCGCAACGCTTAAAAAAATGCACTTTTGTTTATCAAACGTGCCAAGCAGCACAAGTACAAAATACAAAACGAAAACAACAAAGGAAAAGAAATAACAAAGAGCTAAACTACATCGCCCCAAAAACTCGGGGGGAGAGAAGATCACGCCCCCGGGAGAAGTAGGCGGATCTGTCGCCGGCTCGAGATCTTGGCCTTCATCATTATTTTCCTCAAGTTCCTACTCGGTTCTTGAGATCTCGGAACCGAAACCGGAACCGGAACCAGAAGAGTCAGTTGCATTAGGCTGATCCGGAGGCGTCTTCGAGCGATTGACTCCAGCTCTCGGGCCTTGGCGATAAGGCTGGCAGGTGGGCCTGGCCTGACCCGGGACCGAACCGGGTCTGCGGCCTATGTGGGCTAAACGGGCCGGCCCGTGGCGGGTCCGGTCTTGGCGGGCCTCAGAGCCCAGGGTGGGCCTTAGGGTAGGAACCGTGAGCCCGAACCCGTTTAGCCCGGGACCGGCAGGCGGGCCTGGGCCGGTTCAACCGGGCCAAACGACTCTTCTTTTTAAAAAAAAAAAAATTTATTTAAAAAATGGCCAACGGTCAGAATTATAAAATCTAGCCGTTGGCCCTTTAATTTAGCCGTTTGGAATTTTTAAAAATAGCCATTTGGCTCCCAAACTTTATTTTAACCCCAAACTTTTTATAATTACACTTTTTCCCTATTCTCAACTATAAATACCCCATCATTCTTTCATTTTTACTACAAAATCATCAATCTCTCTCTAATTTTCTTCTATAATTTCTTACTTTATTATTGCATTTTGTGAAAAATTGTGAAGTTGGTGAATTGAAGTATTCAAGTCTTCAACATTATACAATTTCAAGAAGTTGTTCGTCAATTCGATAAACTCGTTCCAACTTTTAAGTTCTAATATTATAGTTTTGTTTATTTAATTTGTTTTCCTTATAATTAATATGGGCTTTTATTTGAAAAAAATATTTGGTGGTAAGGGAAAATCTAAAATTGGTGAATCTAGTAGGCAAGCTACTAATACTCCCCCGGCCCCGTCTCCCCGACCTAGACCTGTTACCCGTCCTCCTCCACCTGTTATTCTTGATAGTGATAAGTCTTGTTTTCAATTTACCGATAGTCAATTTATACATGATCTAACACCATGTTCACAATTAAATGATGAATATATGAATGCTCTTTATGGTATTCCAGAGGAAAATGTTGATTTAGATGAAACGCAACCGGATTTAGATGATACACCTACTAATCATTTTGCTAACCAAACTGATAATAATCCAAATGATGCCCCGGCTGACCCTCCTGTAGTAACCCCTACTTTTAATAGACAACTTTCTAAATGGTCCGAAACATCTCTTGTTTAACACTTTTTTACTCAACTAAGAGATCAATATAAGGCTAAGCGTAAAACTTGTGGGATCTTGATGTCTCATAAATTTACTAGAGACCGTGGCGGTACAGGTAATTTGACCAGACACATAATGAAACACCCTCTTACCTAGCTTTCATTTGAAGTAATCTAGCTTTATCATTAGGGTGTTTCACAAAATACCACCGGTAACAGTATTAATTCTCGGTTGAACATATAATGCTCGTGTTGGTGGTGATAATGATGATGAACACCTTACAAATTAAGATTGGGCTAATGTTAAAATTCTTTTAGATTTTTTAGAACATTTTCATGTTGCTACAAATGAATTATCTGGGCAATATTATGCTACTATTTCTAACTGTTTAGTTTATATTTCATCACTTGCAGAATTATTTACTCAATTTTCAGAGGGTGGGATAGTTTACCAATGTGCTATTGATGATATGAAAGATAAGTTTAAAAAATATTTTTCCATATCCCCCTCTTTATGGTGTTGCAGCCATGTTAAATCCTACCATGAAATTAGGAGGTCCTCACTATTGGTATACTCAAATTTATAATGCTTTACCACTTTCAACTGAGGAATATGCTACACTTATAGATGAAAAAGCCTCAATTAAAATAAATACTTAAATAATTTATAATGCTTATCAAGTTGCATTACATCATGCTAGACCAAATGTTTCAACTTCTACCTCGTCTAGTACGCAGTCATCTAAAAGATCTGCGGGACTAAAAGCACTTAGTTCTTGGACGGGGTTCAGGGGTTCTCAAGGTGATAATGTTGGTGATAGTTCACAACTAAATGAGCTTCAAGTTTATTTGTCGCAGGGACTTGAAACAGAGAATCTCGACGGCACCTTCAATGTTTTGGAGTGGTGGAAGGACAAAGAAAAACACTATCCGGTTCTTTCAAGGATGGCTCGAGATAATTTAAGTATTCAAGCTTCAACAGTGGCATCAGAGAGCGCTTTCAGTCAAGCGAGACTTCAAATCGGTGAACATAAATTGTCTATGAGAGAGAGCTTGAAAAAATCAGTACTCTTAAGAGATTGGATCCGTTCAGAAAGAAGAAATTTTGGACTACTTGAATCACAACCGGAGATAAACGAATCTTATGAAGAAATGCTAGCGGAACTTGTGGAGGATGCTGCTTCGCCCGGAAGCGGTGATGAACAAGCTTCTTTTCCGCCACCACCAACGAAAATTCCTCCGAAGGATTTATGAAATTTGTTAGAGATAATATGTAGATTAATATGTAACATGTATTTTGGCACATCTTGATTAGTTTTTTCTTTTCTTTTAATGGTGGTATTAATACCCTGTTATGCTCATTCCATTGGGGGGAGGAAGACTAAGAAAGATATTGTCATTTTTTTAAATGTCGTATTAATAAAAATTATAAGGCATTTCCTTGAATATTTGTTTACATTTTTTTTTGTTTTTAAACTTGAATTACAAGACATAAGTCATAATTATATAATATAATTTACAATAAATTGCCTTAGATATTATAATATAATTACATAAAAAAATTTTTTAAAAAAATAGCCAACAACTATAATTTCAAAAACTAGCCATTTGGATTTTAAAAAAAATAGCCATTTGGCCCCCAAACTTTGTTTTAACCCAAAATTTTTTATAATTACACTTTAAGATTTTAAGTTTTTTTCAAACTTGTGTTATTTTAAAATTATTAGACGTATTATGCTTAATGTTGTAGTTTGTTAAATTAATTTGAAGTATTATTAATTTATTATGCAATGTTAGTGCAAGTTTGAATATCTCTTTACTATTTTTGTGTTTAAACTTGAATACAAGATTTATGTCACAAGATTTACAAGAAATTAACGAAGATAAAAAAAATTTAAAAAAATATAGCCCAGATCGTTTAGGCCTGTTTGGGCCCGTGGGCCCCATCCACTTAGCCCGGACCCATGTGGGCTTAGGCCCACAGTGGGACGGTTCCACCCATTAGGACCGTTTGGCCCGGTCCCATTTGACCCAAGCCCGCCAGAACCCGGACCCGTTTAGCCCGACCCAGATTGCAACCTTACTTGGCGATTTCAACGTCAATACCATTGACACCTGCTTTGGCCTATTCCAATGTTTTTATCCTCATGCTAAACATACAATATGTTTTTTCAATGATGGGGGAATTCGCTCGGCACTGGAGTTCTGATTTAAGCCGATCAACCACAGTCGAAAGACCATCCCGCTCGAAGCTCGCGACGCCAAGGCTAAGATCAAGATCAAAGATAATGGTATGAACCCTATTATGCTCCATGATCCTCTTATACCTATACTCAATCTGGGAAGGCTTATCCTTGACAACAATAGTTTCTTTAGCTTTGGAGTTAAGGCTGCCTCCAAGTTATTCAAACTCTCAATGGAGGCAGAATCGCGCTCGTGGAAGCGAGCACAATTTTCTGGACCTCATATCATTTAGCCTTGGCTTCTTGGAACTGTACATTTAATTGAGAGGCTTCTTAGTTGAGGGTCATCACTTTCCGCTCACTCTTTTACAATCGAGCCTCTAACTCACCAACTTCAGCAGCTTTTGCTTCCAACACCGGGAGGCACACAATGAGTTGATCCTTCTCGGCCAATAGTTGATCCCGCTTGGAATTAAGCTTTTTTTTATCGAATATCAACTTCTGAAGGACCTCGGAAGCAAGGAAGTTGGTATGCGAAGAAAAAAGCAAAATTAGAAACTCTATCATAGCAAGTCAAGAAGAAACAAGTAGTAAAAAGGATAAGTATGTTACTGCTGTAGCATTGTGCATGGCATTGTTTAACAAACACTCTCCCCAGAGAGATTGTATCTTCTTTTTATCCTTTTATGAAGCCAGCAGCTTCAGATAATTGGCAAGTTCCACCGGCCGGGACAACAGATGGCACTCGGTAGATACTGAGAGGGAGACACTCCTCCTACTCTAGGGATCTGCAGAAAAGGGAAATTAGTTGTGCCCCAAATTCCCATGGTCTAGGGATTGAGGGGGAGGGACATCCTCCTCTTAAGTGTCTACGGCTGATGGGGATGATGTAGCAGTTGCTGATGATGAAGGTATGGCCGGCGCAGAAGGAGATAAAGCTGATGGTGTTGTGGGTTGAGATGTAGTTGCGGCGGAGGCAGTGCTAGTTGTTGGTTGCTCACTAACCAAAGATAAAAGAGGCCCAGTACTCGACAGTACCGGGAGCATCAGCTGGGACCGGAAAGGGAGAGTTGGCATTCTCCACCAAATCAAACTCTCCCCATAGCGCTTGGGTATCATCCTCGGTTTGATTTATAAGCTCTTAAGATTGAGCATTATGGTGAGCTAATGAAGGACGTTGTCTCCTTGTAAGGAATCCCCTTCATCACTGGCTTCCCCATCATCATCAATCACCAACAGTGGCTACGATTGGCTCGGACACGACTTTCTTTACCTTTTTATTCTTTCCCTCGGCCGAGGAAAAAAACCACCTTTTTTGGTCTCTTGTTCGGGTGAGAGCCTCCTTCAGCAATCTCGCAGCCTCCACGGGATCAACTAAAATATCCTCCTCAGGAATGGTAACAGAGCCCTGCAGGAGATCTGAATCCACAAAAAATGAGGTTAATCAGTTTTCTTATGTACAAAGTTGAAATGAAGGCAGAATCAGTTTCACAAGTCAACTTACCATGATTTTTGGCCTTCCATCCGTATTTGGGGGCCAACTATTTTCACCAGCGGGTCTCAGGCGTAGTGATGTCCAAAATCTTTTGAGTCCACCGGTCCATGGCTTCAACCCGTGTCCACCAGGTTGCTGAAATAATGAGAATGAGAAGGATTAACAACGACATGAAACAACATTTTTCAGAAAAAAGACAAACTTTGAACTTACGTATACGAGTTCGGGACTCATGGAAATATGGAGTTGTGGCGGGGATGATATCCCTAGTGGAAACAACGATAAACCGCTCCATCCATCCATGGTCGTTGTCGTAATCCATGCTGGTGAGCAAAACATGGTGGCCACGCTTGCTAAAATTTATTACTCCCCCACGAAAAATCTTGGGGGAGTTGAGATTTATCATGAGAGCCTAGCGAGCTCTCCTCCTTTGTCTCCTAACACAACCGCCGTAGACAGGATACCGTTCACCACACTGAAGGGCCCACCTGTGCCAAACAAAGCTGGTATTTGTGGCACATCTCCAAAAATACGGGGTCAACACCCCTGCTCAAAGAAAATGCACCCAAAGTAAATGGGTGCATATAAACGTACATGAAGCCCTTCTTAGAGAAGGTTACTCGCTTCACCAGTTCGGGAGCAATAATGTTCAAATCATGGCAATCACAATCCTCCTTCACAATAGGAATGCTGGAAGGGCGAATAAAAGAGGGGTATATACTAACAGTTGAAGTACGAGAACTTAAAGAAGGGAACTTCATTTATTAAGGACCATGGGTGTACAAAGAAAATCGATAAATTGCAACAAACCAATAATTCGAGTCAAATTGAGAAAAGAAAACTCGAATGTGGTTTGGTTTGATTTGGTTTGATATTGAAAAAAAATCGACCATAATTTGTTTGGTGTGCTTTTAACTAAAAAAAGTTAAATAGAAATCAAACCAACCCAATAGTACATTTACACACTTAAAAAATATATTTTTTACATATAAATATTTATTGTGATGTGATTTATAAATAATTCTTAAACTTTTTCACAGTTTTATCTTTTAGCGTATTATTTCAAGTTTGGACTTAGCATTCTTGAATGGTAAATAAATATTATAGCACATAAATATAGTAACTCAAACAAAGTTCATCAATACTAATGCTAACAAAAGAAATGCAATTCAAAACTAGGAATGACAATAGTGTTGGATATCTATTTTTTAATTTTACATTGGTTTATAATGAAAATGCATGACTTAGTTTACTTTTTTTTAGTGCTTAGTTATGTAATTAATAGACTTATTAGCTATACTTATTTTAACATGACCTATATAGTATTTTTAGATTATGTTAATTTTAATTATGGCTTATTAATTAGCAATATTTGCTTTATTCAATTTTATTATTTTTATTATTGAATGTTTTACATAATGCTATGACTTATCTCATATTATTGTATTATTTTCTTGGAAAATACATTATATAGTTGTATCTTACTAGGACTAAAGAAATATTTTGAGCACAAGTAACATATTTTGTGCTATGAAGACTTTACCGTTAAAAAAACTGAAAACCCGAAAAAATAAAAAAAAAACCCGAGATTGAAAAACCCGATTTTGTTGGTTTGGTTTGGCTTATAGATTTAAAAACCAGAAACCATTGATTTGGTTTGGTAATTGAAAAATCCGAACCAACCCGACCTATGTACACCGCTAATTGAGGTTTCTCTTACTATCAATATATAAGGTTATATGTTATGAATTATGAATCAAAGTAAACATACCTCTGAGCAAAATACCCTTGTCGAGTCATTTATTATATTCTAGCATACTATTCATGTACAATTATTAATCATATAATAGTTCATTTATTATAAGATTAGGAATGATGATATTCGGGAGAAGGTAGGCGTGGCTCCCATTGATAACAAGATGCGGGAAGCGAGACTCAGATGGTTCGGGCACGTTTAGAGGAGAAGCCCAGATGCTCCGGTAAGAAGGTGTGAGCGGCTGACTTTGGAGGGCACAAGAAGAGGTAGAGGGCGACCTAAGAAGTATTGGGGAGAGGTGATCAGGCAGGACATGACGAGACTTCAGATTTTCGAGGACATGACCCTTGATAGGAAGCTGTGGAGGTCGAGTATTAGGGTTGTAGGTTAAGAGGTAGTTGAGCCTTTCCTTAGTTCGTACCTTTGTGAGGCTAGTTTGGTAGGGTTTTTGTCTGAGACAACAAGTGACAATGTTGTGCCTTATTACTCTTTTGTTTTTCATAGGGCCAAGTCTATTTACTGGTTAGCGCTTTTGCTTCGCACCTACTTTCTGGTTTTCATGATGTTATTTTTTCTTATGGTATCTGTTGGTGGTACTGATATTATCTCTTTTCGTCATATTGAGCCGAAGGTCTTTTGGAAACAGTCTCTCTACTCCTCAGGATAGGGGTAAGGTCTGCGTACACACTACCCTCCCCAAATCTCACTAGTGAGATTTTACCGGATCGTCGTCGTTGTTGTAATTCATTTATTATAAATCTCTCAATAACTACTTCATTGACCAAACGACTGACTCCCAAAGAAAAGGTGAAACAATTGATAGACGAAATGAATCCGTGCAATTAATGGAAAGATCTGTGCGGATCCCGCACTCCTGTGGTTTTAGGGGGGTAAACTTAGCCAGAGCTGGCCACAATCCCTGAGTCAGCAGTAGCAGGGATTCTGATTTTTTTATATACTAGACTTTACCCATAGGTAAAATTGCATATTTGGTTCTTCAATTATTGACAAAGTTCAATTACGGTTTTTGCAATATCCAAAATATTTTGAAATTTGCAATATACAGTTTAACTTTTAAGTAATTGATATATACACTTCCGCCACTCCAATTACGAATTGTCAATAATTTACTAACAGATTGTAAGTGTTGTCCCATAAAGTAACACTGAGCCAACGAATGTGACTACTTGTGCTATGTTAAGTGAAAGCTATTCTGGTAACATCTTATTCACCTTTTGTTACACTGACAATTTTACAGTTATCTTTACTAAGACATGGAATAAAAAGCACTAAAACAACGTCCAGCTAATGTAACACAGGAATACTTACATGGTACAGATCTTTTTTCTGCACCAATATGCTTTTTGCTTTTGGAGGAATATGATAATTGATAACCATTCTGATCAACAGCACCCTATTATTCTTTAAAATCTGCTGGAAACATAAATGTTGGTCAAAGTAACACAAATCTGATCACTCTTCCTATATTGAATGAATGCACAGAAAGCAGTCAGTTGGCAGTTAATATATAAGTGCATCAAGGTTCCGCTTCCCGTCAGGCCCTTTTGTGTACCATGATGAAACATAGTCGCCATAAATCACTGGGCGATATTTAGGCGGATTGAATGCTGGAGAAATTTGTCTCGTCTTTGCAGGGTCGTGAAAAGTGGCAACTGAAAGCCGGGCTCTTCTAGCATTTGTCACTGCCCGATGTTGAGCACTTCTATACTCACCGTTAGATACGATCTGCAGGAAAAGAGCACTTATATTAATAAGATCATCGCAAACATGATCCCTTGGGATTTAGGAAACATTAACACAGATACTAACAGACATTTAAAGAATGCTGCTTGAAAAATGGCATTGGCCTTCATTAGTGGTCCCTTAAGTATCAGATACCCCCATCCCTTTCTTCAGGGTTTTGGTCCAGGACCATGAATCACTCAATAGGATGATTTAGGAAAACATCTAAAGAGGGTCATAGCTTATTCAACTTGCAGTCAATTAGGCTATATGATCTTTGCTTGCGGCATCTCTAACTATTCGGTTAGCGTCTTTCACTTAACGAATCACGTGTTTTTCAAAACAGACATTTTGAAAATGCCGCTTGCAAAAAAATGGCATTGACCTTTATTAGTGGCCCCTTAAGTATCAGATACCCCAATCCCTTTCTTCAGGATTTTGGTCCAGAACCATGAATCACTCAATAGGATGATTTAGGAAAACATCTAAAGAGGGTCATAGCTTATTCAACTTGCAGTCAATTAGGCTATATGATCTTTGCTTGCGGCATCTCTAACTATTCGGTTAGCGTCTTTCACTTAACGAATCACGTGTTTTTCAAAACAGACATTTTGAAAATGCCGCTTGCAAAAAAATGGCATTGACCTTTATTAGTGGCCCCTTAAGTATCAGATACCCCAATCCCTTTCTTCAGGATTTTGGTCCAGGACCATGAATCACTCAATAGGATGATTTAGGAAACATTAGCACAGCTACTAACTAACAGACATTTTGAAAATGCCGCTTGCAAAAAAATGGCATTGACCTTTATTAGTGGCCCCTTAAGTATCAGATACCCCAATCCCTTTCTTCAGGATTTTGGTCCAGGACCATGAATCACTCAATAGGATGATTTAGGAAACATTAGCACAGCTACTAACTAACAGACATTTTGAAAATGCCGCTTGCAAAAAAATGGCATTGACCTTTATTAGTGGCCCCTTAAGCATCAGATACCCATCCCTTTTGTCAGGATTTTGGTCCAAGACCGTGAATCTCTCAATAGAAAGTCGCTGGATTAGGGTTAATAGCTACAACAGACTCTGCATCAGCTACCATGAATCGTGTTTAGTACTTTTGGGTATTTGGTTGTTAAAAAAATAATATCGAGCTACCGATACCGTACCGAAATATATACTAAATGACACATTACACATATTATTGATTAAAATACTAATAGCTTGTTTGGCCAAGCTTCTAAAATCAACTTATTTAAAAAGTAATTCTTTTTCTTTCTAAAAGTGCTTTTCAAACTTTTAGTGAAAAGTAATTTGTGTTTTGCTAATCAATTTGAAAAGCACCTTTGAGTAGCAACTAGCGTCTGACTAAGCTTCTAGAAACTACTTCTAAGTGCATTTTTCTCAAAAGCCTTTTTCAAAAAAGTGCTTTTGGGAAGAAGCTACTTTTTTCTACTTCTACTTCAACTTAAAACTACTTTTTTTCTTCCTAGAAGCTTGGCCAAACACCTCAACTTTGAAAAAAGTATTTTAGGCCTTTTAGAAACTTGGTCAAACAGGCTGTAAGTTACACAATACTTTTCTTTGGCATTAATGTTGAGATTGGCAGTAAAACCCATGTATTTCTTTAGGGAAATGGAGGAACAAGGTAGGATGCAGATTCTGGTTCTTACTCTCTAGGTTGTCAAGCAGTTTAACGCGTTTGAACGGTTTTAGGGTATTTCTTACTCCGTTACTCTTGTATTATTGTTGCATATGTTGGATTAGTCCTTGTTGTATTCTCGAATTTCAAAAATTAACTTTGAGCAAGTAACATAGCATTTCCAATAATCAAATTTATTCCTTTATGTACTTTTTTTCTCTTAGTTGATAGTTGAAGGTTTTGGACAAATTTTTTGTCAAATAGTCAGGTGAGTTTAGAACGTTTTTATTAAGCACCTTAATTAAGAATATTACAGCCTATGGCTCTATGCACTAGTTAATATTCGAGCCGAATAAATCGAAATTACTAGACCAAATAAACCAAAACTGGAAAGAGAAAAGCCGATTCATATCAAATGTAATTAGGTATGGTATTGATATAGCATTTTAAGAAACCGAATACTAAACATATCGAACCGAAATGACTAAATACCGTACTGTACCGAACAGCGAACACCCCTACAACAAATCTCATGGCAGAGCTCATATTCTTTTTTTTCTTGCTCCTGTAACAATTTTCACGGTTCCTTTTCATTTTACCCAATTTTGAGTTGGTGTTCTTCTAGGTTGTTCAATTTCTCTTCATCTTTCATTAGTGGCTTCAATCGGAGCTCTAAACTTTGATTTCTTCCATCTTCCTTCTAATACATTTTCAATTTGTTCTTTCTCTATGGAGTGGCTATATTTTTCTTGAATTAGAGCTCTTGTCTTGCTGCATTTACTTCATCTTTAAATTAGAACTCTAGTTCTTTAACTATTTTCTAGTACAGGTAATGTCTATGGCCACCAGATAATTTCCCTACCTTTGAGTTGTAGATTTGTGGTCTGCTCTGACAAGAGAGATCACCGTTGATGGTTACCAAAAGTGAATCATTCTTCACCTTTTCTTTAGTTCTTCGTTTCCAGCTGGAACAAGGTAGATGAATATTGGTTTAGCCAGAGCGTCTAAGTAAAATGATTTGGTGGCGACTTTAATTTCTTGATTCTAATTTGATGGTGAATTTGATTTTCAAATTTTAAAATAGCTGATTTGATGGTGGCTATGGTGGAGGTGGTAGTATGGCAATGGTGGTGATCGCTACAATAGTGCAAAATGTTGAGGGAGGAGAAGAAGAAGAAAGAAAAAGGTAAAATGAAAGAAATAATGAATAAACAGAAAAGCAAAACAGTATTTAATAAAAAAATATGTGGCAAAACGTGATTGGCGCATGTGTTATACTAATTCTTTAGAAACTGGTGGTGATCACAGAATGTGGTATTTATACCATTTCCCCAAAATTTAAGCGTGCAACTAGAAAACAGGACAAGTCTAAGGGGGAAATTATGTATTATCCCATTAAAATTCTTTGGACACAGTAATATGCAGAAGATAAAGAATATAAATCCCTAAATGAATAATATTATTCGAAATACAATGAAAAAGGCTATGAGGTGAGTTCCAAGAAGAACGCAAATGCACGGAGAAATCAACAACAAAATCAATAACTGCAGATAGCTGGGTTTGTAGGAGATGAAAAACACAAGAAGCTTGATGTCTTTAACCGTTTATAGATTTCATATACAAACAGCGATATTATGGGTAAAATATTTTTTAAAGTTTTGCTGTCTGCATATTTGAATCAATTAGTATTCAAGGAGGGAGAATTTATTTTACCAATAAAAATAGAAAAGATAAAGAGAAAGGTTTCAATTAGCCTTCGTTTTTTTTTTTTTTTTGTGGGGGTGGGGGGATGAATTAGAAGGATGAAAACATTACTATAGTAGACGATGACATGACACCAAATGAAAAGCTAGCTTAAACACTAAGCAGCTGAATAAATTAGGAAAATAAGTTTCAGGGAATCCCAAGTACAAGTTATATTATAAGTTTAGTGTGAAATTGGAAGATAAAAATGACTAACAGTTCAAGTAACAACGATAACATTCCAAATAGAATCCCTCCCCTCCAGAACAAAGAACCGCACACCACAACACCCCCACCCCCCACACACACCCCAAAAAAAGGTGATATACAAACTTCTATTTTTAGAAGTCAGAGAAACCACTCCATGAACTAACCTTTTCACATAGGCACTAGCACCAACTAAGTAGTTGATGTATTTACCTCCCCTATTTTACATTTAGGGTCAAGGGTGATAAATTTAAAAATGCCCATTAAGAAGCAGGGACAGAAAGCTGGGAAATTGTCGATATAACTGACTATGCGGACTGTATGGGAAACAGAAACTTGAAGAACTTTTGAAGTTAAAGAAAACAGTGCTGTCAATATTCATAGGGTTGTGAAGTTCTTTGTAGACTTTTTGGAGCTTCCAAGTCTCTACATGTATAGATGATATGATAGGTCATGTTAACTACTAACTTGAACCTATAGTCTTTTTTTAAAGAAAGTAACAGTAACTTGAACCTATAGTATTTTTTTGAAATGGGACTTGAACCTATAGTATTCGTATTGTTTCAGCGTCCAAAAGCAGCGAAATGCTGGCGAATTTAGTTTTTCCCTTCAGTTCTTCTTTCTCATTCTTCTCCTCTTCCTCTTCTTCATCTTCTTGCACTGTTTTTTCGTTTGAAATGTTGCCCATTTTTTACTGGAATGGTATACCGCCCTTCCTCTTATTTTTATATCCATTATTCTTTGTTCTTATTGCCTTTCGTTTGAAATTTGACAATCTTGTAGAAGAATATAATGCTCATTTTGTGCTTTAATTGATGCTACTCTTTAGTTTTTACATTGAAGTATTGAACATTTGCTTACAGTTACATGTGTTGTCTAAGCAGTATTTATTTTAATATATATTTTTTAAATTCCGCTCCACTTCAAAAAAGTGAGCGCTTCCCTTCTCGCTTCTCGCTTTAAGCGAAAAGGGGGTTGTCGCTTTTCCTTGCTTCACGGTCTTCACAACACTGTGCAGACCTTACCCCTATCTTCAAGAAGGCAGAGAGGCTGTTTACGAAAGATCCTTAGGAAGCGAACTTTCTTAAGATGATTTAAAGAAATGACAGAAAAGCTGGATGCATATCATAACAGTATGATACAACGACAACAGTATGATAGTATTATTTAAGAACTTATAGAAAACACAGAAAAATCAGTGCAAGAAGCTATGAATTAATCACTAACCAAAACGAGAAACAGTACCTCAGTTTGGTCCGCTAAGATGACACAGATAGCATCTGAAACTGGATTTACAATAACCCATTCTCCATTGTTGAAAACCTCAAGACCCCCTACATCATCTTGGATGAGAAGAGTAATGGCACCCATGTCAGAATGTGATTGCAGACCAAGAGTAAGCTCCGGTTGAGGGCAGGGTGGATAGTAACTAATAGTAATGTTTTGGTAGAACTCCCCAACAACATTTTCTATGGACTGACATGTCAAGCCTAGACTCTCAGAGATTAAACCCAGAAGTTCCTGCGCAAGGGCTTTCATGTGATCGCTATACGCTGCCACAACTTTTCTGCAATAAATTGACATAGTTAGTGATTATCATTAAGTGAAAATTGGAGAATTATGAAGTAGAAAACCCATGAAGAGAGGGACACTTAATGCAGAAGTTTACCGGTACATATCCGACACATACGCGTACATATCCACTTTACATATGTGCAGTTTTTTCTTTTACTAATTTTACTCCCTCTGTTTTAGTTTATGTGTCTTACTTTTCTTTTTAGTCTGTTTCAAAAAGAATGCTTCTTCCTGTATTTAGTAGTTCTTTAACTAAAACATTCCGCATGACATATTTACGACCACAAGATTCAAGGGCATCTAGGTATATTACACATATTTTTAGTTTAATATCACAAAATTCAAAAGTCTTCCTCACGTTTTTTAAACGTTGTGCCCATTCAAACTAAGACACATAAAAATGAAATGGAGGGAGTAGTTTATTTTGAGGCAATCCACATGAAATACACATACCAAAGTCACACCTTTTCAACATAGTATAGCAAGCCAGATGAAAGATCTATGTAAGGTTGATAAGGCAAAACGAATTTAATTTTCAAGCAGTGTTATCAAAGATGCACTTAAGTCTATGTTGGGTGACTCCCCTCGCTTAGCGAGCACTTCAGTGTTGTCATCAAGGATCTAAGGCATACTTTTCCTTGCCAATGAGCATAATCTCGAAGAGGCGACACTAAACAATTGATATTTCACTTTATCGTAAATTTTCTTCAATTTCTTTGTACATATATTTGGTAGTCATGCTTATAGATATTAGTCTTGGACTACACATACATATTTGTAGTTTTTTTCCATTTGCGCATTTCGTCATTAAAGCCCGCGCTTTATTTGTGCTTAAGCCCCAACAAACCTTAAGAGCTTTTTTACGTTCTTTGATAACACTGTTTTTAAGTACCTTTATTTCTTTCTTTTCGCCTTTTCAATTTTCTTTTCCTCTCTCATTAGAATTCTCAATTGAACTGGCTGTAACTTTGGCTCAAATAGCTACAGCAGTAGTTCTATCATACAGATTAAAGGGCTATTTTTCCATAAGTACCTTTTAAGGGGCCTTAATAAAAAAAGGTATCTTAAGGGGCTATTTATTACAGAATTGAGCTTAATATTGCTCTGTTGAATAAATAAATCCTTAACCAAGCACCAGGAGCAGACGTGCACACATAGACAGAGCAACATCCCTTCGAGCAATAAAAAGACAACAGTATGATGCCACAAAGTCAACAAAATACCAAAACAATTTTGGTAGTATAAAGAAGAGCTTGAGGCTTAAGAAGAGAAGAATCCTCACTCGTATTTAGCTTGGCGTGCAAAAACGTAGGAACACCAGTACACAAAAGCAACTTGATGATGGTGACTTGGGAGAAAGTGTGCAGCAGCTTTTAGGGTGAAAATAATGCAGATCAGGGTTCAAAGGGGTAGGAAATTGTTGTATTAAAGGTGTTTTTATTGTGGTAATAGCTTAGAAGAGCTTTAAGCATGAAACGAGCTTAGAAATGAAAAAATTTATATTCCTACTTGTAAAACTGTACAGCACAAAACTAAACTGGCTATCTGAAAGATTGGACAAAGCCCCAATTCCCAGTAAGCTACTCATCTACTAACAACCAAATTCAGCTAATACTAAGGATACCAGTTCAAACTTCAAAGCTCATAGCCTATTCTCAAGTTCACATTTTCTACTTCCCCTACAAAAGATGTCCTGCACCAGGAGTCTAATTATGACATCCACAGTTCTCTTCTTGTTCCGAAAGATTCCAAGGTTTCTTTCTTTCCATATATAATATACACACCCAGCAAATGTCAATCTGAACACTTAAGCGGTAGGGTTGTTGCTTCTCATCCCAGTGTTTGCCCATTCTATTTCCTCTTGCCACAGCTTCAGTTGTCTGTGAATGCCTTGCCACTTCAATATTCTACTTCAGATTTCCTTAGAAAATTCGCATTCAAAGAACAGATGGTCAATACATTCTTGTTCTCTGCTACACAACATGCAAGTCTGGTCAACTGTTATCCCCCATTTTGCTGGTCTTTCCTTTGTACTTAACCTGCCCTATATAGACAGGTTCAGGATAAATAACCATCTAGGCGCAGCAAAGTTGCGTGGGACTTTAGTAAATTCCCCTCTCATTGTCTGATAAATTTTCTTTACAGAGAAGATCTTCACTTTAGCAGTAGGGTTGCTGCTTCATTTGCACTTCCAGCTACTATTACTTCAACTAGTTTCTCATTCAAGCATAGATTAACACTTCTACAGGTTAGCCCTGCAGGAACTCCGGGAATATATCAATTACTTTTCAATCCCCGGCAATGACGTTTATATATATAGCGTTATCTTTATAAAAAGAAAATATTATTCTAAAAAAGCAATCTTAAAAGCATAAAATTACACATTACGGACTCTAACAGAGAATCTAAAGAGGTATTAAAAGGACTCAAGTTTTTCCCTACTAACCAAATAAGCAAACCTCCAAAATTTGCATAATCTTTACACTTGCATTTACTTAGTATTTTATGCTAAATGGTAAAACCTACATAAAGTAAAAGCCATCATGAGCTACTTGATGAAGTAAAGCCATCATCAACTAAAATTTACAAAGTACTTTTTTTTAATAACAGTAGTGCCTTGGCTAGCTTGCGTGCCCCTTTACTATTCCATCGGGTACCTGTTACCTCCCTAGCTCCCACCAGCACCGGTGCCCAGTAAATTTATCCACCAAAGGTTAGGCTACAACATTGGATGCAACAAAGTACTTTTTCAATAAAAAAGAACTATTTTTCCTAGGTCTAATTTTGTTCAGAGTCAGCTCGGTAAGAGAGAACAGTGAACCTGTAATCGGCAGGGGAGTCAGGCCAACGTGAAGGATCGCGGCGAGATAAGGGCAAAGTGTGGTGATCGAAATAATCTCTCCAGTCCAAAACTGTGTCGTTGGACGCTACGAGCATGCGACTGCCATATCCTTCAGAAGCAGCAGAACCAGAATCGCATGAATACCTAAGCTTCTCTTCCATCGGACGCTCTTCAAAGAAAGTGCGACCCACGCGCCTCATATCGTCCAACAAGCCAACCGGAAACCTATGGTTTATCACGTGAAATGCTCCCCATTCTTTGCACGCCTTTCTAAGTTCTTCGAGAAGGTTCGTTCGTGGATTACTAAAATCGATTACTGGTATTGCCTTTACGCTAGGATTAGGGTTAGGGTTAGGGTTAGGGTTTTCTCGTTGTGGTCTGCTTTCCGGTGGTTGTACGTACTGAGATGGTACTGACATTTCACCTTTTTCTGCCAATGATTGTACTCTCAATGCCTCCATGATTTTTAGTTAGTAATTTATAAATACACGGATGATCGGAAAATTGCAGTTAAGTGGTTGAGGTCCGGCGATTGGTGAGAGACGGCCACCGAAAATGGCCGTGCGCTGAGGAGAAACTGAGATTGACAAACGTGACGGTAACACAGAAATCTGAAATAAAATCAGTGAAAGTTTTGAGTTTTGTACGCTTGAGAATTATTTTTATGAAAAGCTCCATTTTCCCCTTGTGTTTACAATTTAGACCCATAACTTTTAAGTCAAGGGCAAAAGATCCCCCGAGAGTAGATATTTACACAAAAAGATAATAATCACTTACGATTAAAGTGTATCATCATCCTGGCACAAAATTTGTCTAGTATTTAATTATAGATATTAGCTAAAATACCAAAATCATATAATTATTTATCCCATATTAAAAAAAGATTATTTATCTTGGTTATAATGCTAATTGTTGTTTTAGAATTATAATTCTCATTATAATCTCAAGACAACCTGGTTTTGCATTTCGTAGCCCCCATTAATCATATATTGTGTCACCTAAAGTTGTTAAGTTTTTAAATACTAAAAGAACTAAAACTAGTAGAGTTGTTCAAAATCAAACCGAAACCATTAAGCTAACCAAATCGATGGTTTATTGGCTTTTTGGTAGCGGATTATTGGGGTAATGGACGGTGAACGGATTGAGATTTTATAATTAACAGCTTAACGGTTTGAGAGTAGATTATTCAATTTTCTTATCGGATAAACCGTTATCCCGTTAAGTATTTTTATATTTATACTTTCCTATGGATCTTGAAGTAACAAAGACTCCTAAGATTCGATGTCCTTTCCAATTTATAACTTTCCCACCTGAATTTTCAATTCTATCCGGCTCATCATGTCTGTTAGGATACTTACAGGAAGTCAGTCAACAAAACCACCTATAAAAAGAATAAATTTCCATATTATACCAATTTTTTTTAAATTTAGTTTAGTCGATAAACTGCCCGATAACTGCTTGATAATTATTAATTTGATATCAATTCGCCCGTTGTCTTATTGGATGGCTAGCGGATTACTATATTTATAATATGAAGGAACCAATTTAGTCATTTTCTCAACACTACCATGCTCATCAGCAATGCTTTCTTCTGTTCTCTCCCCCTCCATCATATTTCACCTCCACTTTCCTACTCACCTATTTCACCACTCTTTTTTTTTACCATCAAACTGAGTCACAAATTTATAGCCACTTTAAGAATAATCTTTATAAAGTGTAGACTTTGCCTGACGTTTTACTATAAGAATTGAACTTGGAAACCAAGTTTAGAAAACTAAAAAGCTAATACCAAAAAATAGTTATATAATGGCTATAAAGATGAAAATTCAAGGTGGTTCATATGTGAGGGTGTTTTCTTTTTTCTTCTTGACTCTAACTGAAGGAAGTTGCAGTCTATCGGTATTTACCAAGCCTCTAACCTGCCCAGGTAGGCTATCAAAAGTGTTATACATACAAAGATCTGTCAAATTGTGGCTAAGGGATACCAATTTTGTCCGCAACGCGATTTGCTTCTCTACAGCAGTGCCGAGTTTTAATATCATGAGTATTTACCAACAACTTTATCTCTTCTACTGTATCATTGATTCTCCAAGGTGTGTCACATTCTCCAATCACTAAGTTCTGAAGGATGAGTGAGTCAGTTTCTCCTATGATTGATTTATAGCCATTGTTGATGCACCATTTAAGACCATAGAGCAATGCACTAGCTTCTGCAGTGTTACCGATGCCCTGTCCCAATGGCAATGAATATGCCATTATGAGACAACCATCACTCCCTCTCATTATACCTCCTCCTCCACAGTTTCCATCTAGACAAGATCCATCACTGTTCAGCTTCACAAAAAGAGGTGGTGGTTTGGGCCATTTCACCATATTAAAGCACTTCATTACCACCTGGACTTCATACATGTTACATACATCTTCCCAATTGTTTCCAAAGTTGATCTTCTTGAAATGAGATTTGATAAGCTGAGTGATGTTGAAAGTAATCTTCTTTTTGGATTTGTGAAAAGATGGGTTTTTCATATAAATCTAGAGCTGCACCTAGACCTCCATAACTCCCAAGTGATGATATAAGGCGTGATTTTATGCATGTAGCCATGGGATTTTTTCCCTTATGTTTCCATCAATTGAGTACGGGAGTCCTCAACAATGCCTAAGGCTATTGACCACTATAGAATAAATGATCTGTAGTTTCAAGTCCCTGGATGTCGCTGAAACTAGTACAACAAATGTACCTAGAGTCGACGACAATACCAAGGCTAGAAATTCTCTTATCAGTGGCAACCTTATTGTGAATTGCCCTCCATGTCATAAAGGACATCTTGAAAGGAACACATTTCTGCCAAATGTTAGTGTCATAGCTACAAACTCTCTTTCTTTGCCTTAACAGATTCCATTCACTTGATATAGTAAATTTGCCATTGCTATTGCTAGTCCAGATTGTTGAATCCTCCTTTTGTTTGTTGATGAAAACCTGCAAGGAAGACAAAGAAGATAGGTAAGTTTTTATGTGGTCAGGGGATTGGTACTAAAAAACTGACCAATCCCATTGGCCATCCTTGAGTACTTCATTAATCTTTATATTACTCAATATGGGATTATCAGAGAGAGTTTCATAAAGAGGACCCTTGACCATCCAATTGTCAAACCAGAAGCTGATGTTGCCTTTTACAATTTTCCAAAGTATGTTTTGCTCCACTTTGTTTTTGATTGAACACATAACTTTTCAACTATAGGAATTTCCTTTCATCCGATTGGTACAAACTGGATTGCTCCCATTACAGTACTTTGCTTTAATGAATTGATCCCAAAGGGATTGGGTCGTTCAAGCCCCCTTTCTCTATCCTTCCAGCCAACATATTTCTCAGCAAGTTTGGGGTCAAGGCCTGTCACGATCCCAAATCCACTAGTCGTGATGGCACCTAACCCAACATGCCAGGTAAGTTAACTAGTAACTATCCAATTCCAATGATATTAACAAGACAAATAAACGATAGTAATTTACTGAATTTTATACATTTTCCAAGGACTGATAGAACAAATCATTAGCTTCTAAGAATAGAATTTACAAAGCTAAAATGAAATAAATACATCGTCTGTTTGAAAAGTACATAAACAGAGTTATATAGATCTAAAGCTACCACGAACAAAGGGCAGCTACAACCTGGACGCAAGTACATCTTCAATCCATCTCCCATCGAACACAACAACATCATCAGCCAACATCTGCACGCAAGCTGTAGAAGCGTAGTATGATTACAACTGACCCCATGTACTCAGTAAGTAACAAACTTAACCTTAGATTGAAAGTAATGACGAGCTAACACAAGATCGGGTCCAATACCAATATTCCACAACAGTTCATAACAACATAGTACAAGTAATAAAAGAGGTATATCAGAAGTAAAAATGCTCAGCTCGTTCACAGTTCCAGAAAATAGTCATGCCTTTCCAAGTATCTTAGTGAAAACCCGAATCTTTTACCGAAAATGTCAAAAATACGAATAAGGTTGAAAACTGTAATTTTTCCAAATATCCTTTCCACAATAAATAAGATATTTTATTTTCTTTCTAGATAACAAGTGTAAAATACCTCTCTATTCCCACATATCAATGTGTGTAAAAAGTCATGAATGACGTGATACCGTATAACATGAGGAAAAATGCATCTCTATGCTTGTATGTCATGTGTGCATGCCAATGACATGTATCTCAGAGATGAATCATGTACTAACACTCTCAGAGTACTTAATCTCAATGTCTCACACTTTTCACTCATCATGCTCAACCATTGGGTATTGTATATGGCCCATACAACCTAGGGAAGATTCATCCTGGAATATATACATCACTGACCATCAGACAGTCAGTACCAACGAAGGCCAATCCGGCCCCATGAAGATGATCCATCTCCAGGTATATAAATTCTTCGGACAAGATCCATGTCCAGGGAAGATCCATCCCTCAATACAATCAGCCATACTCACTGGGAGTGTACAGACTCCGGAGGGGCTCCTACAGCCCAAGCGCTATAATCCGCACGGACAACTCCCATGCTGCACGAACAACTCACATGATATAATATCAATATCTGGATCCGCACGGACAACTCACGTGTTATAGTATCAATATCCTCACAAACACGCCCCCGGTCTCACTCAGTCATCAATTTCTCCAGTCTCACTCACGGGCTCACAATATCATGAAACTAGCCCGACAACAATGATATGATGTATCAATAAACAACAACTGAAACTAAGATATGATATGAATGCATGAATATGACTGAGTATGAAATATTAATGAAATAAGTGAAATGACAGCAAGGAACGACCACTATGGGTCCCAACAGTATCGACATAAATCCTAAACATGATATCTAGCATGAGTAATAGCTCACTTACTTTATCGCATGGTGAAAACACGGATATTAACAAAATAGGACTACTATACAGTGTAATGGAAACAACAAAGTCCCAATTCACTTGGTGCACACCCGTCACCTAGCAAGTGCGTCACCTCAATACCAATCACATACATGCATTTCGGCGTTTCATACCCTCAGCACTATGTTTAGAAGAGATACTTACCTCGAACGAGCCAATACCAATGCCGAGCAAGCCAAGTGATGCTCCAAAGAGTCCATCACATGCGTACCGACCTTCGAATGTCTCAAAACTAGCAAAAAGCAACTCAAATACATTAAATAAAGCCCAAGGAAACAATTCCAAATGATAAAGATCGAATCATTAATCAAAGCTCAAAACCAGCCAAAAAACACATACGGGCCCGCGCCTCGAAACCTGACAAAACTCACAAAATTCGACAATCCATTCAATTACGAGTCCAACCATACTAGTTTCACTCAATTCCGTCTCCGATTCGATGTTCAAAACTCAAAAAATTCATATTATGAAACTTTAGGCCAAAACCCCCAAATTTCTCTTTAAATTCACCAACCAATTGCTAAAAATGAAGATAGATTCATGAAATATAACCAAAACCGAGTAGAGAACACTTACCTCAATTCATATGGTAAAATTTTCTCCAAAAATCGCCTCAATCTGAGTCCCACATCTCAAAATATGAAGAAAAAACCAAGACCCTCGATTTATAGCTTCTGCCAGCATTTTCGCACTTGTGGCACATTAGCCGCTTCTGCGACGTAACATCCGCTTCTACAAAATCAGCTGAGGACTCGACCCTCGCACCTGCGAAAAACATAAATGCTTCTGCGACATCGCAGGTGCGAGCCACCATCCACACCTGCGAAATATCTCGCTCCTGCACTCCATCACCTCGTACCTGCGCATCTGCATATGCGCCCAAATCTCCGCTTCTGCGATCTTCCTCACCCAGAACTCACCTCGCCTTTGCATCGCCTATGTCACTTTTGCAGCCATCGCACCTGCGCAATACCAGTCGCAGGTGCCATCACACCATAACCAACACCTTTCAGGAATGCACTGAAAATGATCCGAGCCTCGAAAATGATCTGAACCTCGCCCGAAGCTCATCCGAGCCACTTGGGACTCTGCCCGAATATACCAGCAAGTCCAATAACATAACACAGACCTACTCGAGGCCTCAAAACACACATAAATACATCGAAAGGACGAATCACACCTCAAATCGAAATCTATGAATTTTGAGCTTTTAATTCCAAAACTCGCGCCGAAACATATCAAATCATTCCAGAATGAATCCAAAATTTTCACACAAGTACCAAATGACATGACAAAGCTATTCCAATTCCCCGAAACACAATCCAAATCCGGTATTCTCAAAGTCAACTTCCGGTCAAACTTATGAACTTTCCAAACCTTCAAATTTCCAATTTTTGCCAACTTGTGCCGAAACCTTCTAGAAACATCCAAATGCAGATCCGGGCAAACACCCGAGTCCAAAATCACCATATGGACCTAACGGAACCATCAAAACTCCATCCCGGGTTCAAATTCCCAAAAAGTCAAACTTGGTCAACTCTCCCAATTTAAAGCTTTAACAATGAAATCCATTTTTACTATTCGATTCTGAACAACCTGAAACAAAAATTGACGATTCACATAATTCATAATACATCATAAAGAGATACTCATACCCGTAAACTACCGAGAGAAGTGTAAATGCTCAAAATGACTAGTCGGGTCGTTACATTCTCCCCCGCTTAAACATACGTTCATCCTCGAACGTGCTAGGAGTTGTTCTCAAAATCATCACACCCGTATACCCTTATCATGCACATACCCTGGGGTGATACCACGTCACCCTATCCCATATCCGATAACACAATATAACTAAGATTTCTCAATTCAACCTAGCCCATAAGCCTTAGAATCCAATTTTCCAACATCCAAAATTTCTTATGAATCTCGCAACCTACATTATGTATATGTTTGAACAAGCTTTACCAAACCGCAACCATAACCCAAGCTACAATCACATGATATACCACATAACTCAAATACCCATAGCAAAATCTCCGATCACAGTAACTGCTCAAAACAACCCAATCTCGGTAATAAACCTCATACCTAACAAAACCTCATTCTAAAACCTTCGTAAACTACCGATAATGAAAGAACACATAGAAACTCATAACCATTCATCAAATCAACAAGTCGTGGAGCTCCCTCTTCTTCAACAAGAACTATAGCCAATTCCTAAGCTGACTTCTGATATTATCCTTCAAAATATAACACAATCAAGTCTGATAGCATCGATCCTAGATCCGACGACTTCATCTTATCGAATACCAACTACTCTACTGACACGCAACACCAATACTACCCAGAGCCACGAACCATGCAATTCATGCACCAATAGGCAACTATCTAAATGTACTCAATCGCGAAAATGACTAAATCAAGAGAACCGTCCCGCAAGCTCAACGAGTACCACCACTATGAAATCCTAAGAACCCATCACAAACCATAGAACCATCACCCGACTCTAACACAAAGGTTCATACCTCAACATAACTCCGCTGCAATGCATGACTCCATCCAAATGTTGGTCCATATCATATACCTCGAGCCAAATTGCTCTAAATTAATAACCACGTGAAATTGGAAATCAAGTACCCAAGGTGCATTACTATAACCACGGAGAACCAGATGACACAATGCCACACAAAACCCGAAAGAACATAACACATACGCCACCAACCATGCAATACCTAATTACGCATCTCACTTAAATTCTGCTATAAAGCCCTAATAGAACCGCACCTGATGTGCTTATAACCAATGAATCCTCGTAGCATAGAAGACTAACTCACAGAAAATTTCAGAACATGAATAAACTCAACAATAACTGAATGGCACATCCCTTAACAATAGCATTATGGAGCCAACCAATCCGACTCGGTGTAGAATACACATCCTAATTGGGCCTACCAATGGACCCCCAAACCAACTCCGGGAACCCAAATATAGATAAATAAACCTTCGAAATCCCATAACGACTGAATCATAACACATAATATCATTTGGCTAGCTTCGGCCATGACTTCACATTCCACAACCATGAAACAGTCCGCTCCTGAGAACTCCTCGTCTTCAAATCCATAGAACTCATGAATCACCATATATGATCCTAACTCCACCACCAGAATGTTAACACATCTCTCATACATGATCATCCCATGAGAAATACTTCTAAAATTCTTCCGTGCCACATAGAAAAATTCGAATATCATCAGTCGATCAACCAGGAGAGTGCCGCAGTACCAGTGAAGTATCCATACATCAAAACACATTGCCCCTTCTGAAATGTATACTCTCATCAAGTCATATCAATAGTAATATCATTTACCTAGTCATCTGAAACTGTCCATGCTGCCTGTGAATTTTTAAGACCTTCCCTTCGAAATAGAACTGCAATCTTGCTCGCGTAAACCCCAACCCTACATAACATACCGCATATACCATGCCATCATATGAAAAAATACGAGAACTTCGTAGTCCACTCCGAGTCACAAGTAAATACATACTCACTTACCCAAGGACCTTCCATTTGATTTCATCCAAGAGAAATTCACTATACACCACATGCTTCTCACGCTAGTAGAAAATATACCCCTCGAAACCGTGGTAAAAAAACCACTAAGAACTCTTCGAAACCCATTTTCACATAACCAAGCTATCAGAACCGAATCTCTCTAACTCAACCCAGCCGCGCAGGTCGAAAAAAACCAAGAGCATTGCCACAAAGAACCTGTAGAGACTAGCCACGACATAAGTACCCAAAGAACCGATCATACCCATTAATGTGCTGATCCAACCTACTACCAAGCTGTCCGATTTCTCCAAGTCCTTTCCAAATTTCCTTCAAATTGATACTTCTCCTTGTTAGAACACCGCGATCCCTAACCAAAATTCACCACACAAGAGACCTTAATATAAAACCACAACGCCCTAAGGCCCATAAGCCGCCGACTTCCCACTTAAGCATCCCGAAGCACCACAACAGAGACACCCACTCTAAAGTGACCTTAAGTGAACCTAAAATTGTTTCCTTCACCTTCTTGATACTGAAATGCATAATCCCCAATGATATAAAAATGCCACAAGTCTCGACACCGTCCAATGTAACTCTCAGTTTCTAAGCATATACAAAACTTGAAAATTCCAAATCGCTACATTTAAATCTTGAATCCATTAGAACCATTCGAGATTCATCCACCCTTCTCAAATCTTAATTAAAACCGATCAAATGGACTGAACGCCCTGTGCCTCATTAGCACACCATCACCCAAGGGAGTAACCCGCACTCCTAAGAAATCGAGCAATTCCTACTCCATGCACACTACATCCTCCATGAATAACCACTACACTATATTATGATTCCCATATGCCCATAGAGTGTAATATAACCCGTATCCAGAAATTCCCTTACTCGAGTCATCCTCAATCTCAACCTCTGCAGTCATAACTGATTCACTAATATACCTCAAATCGAAACCAATACAATGCATAATCGTGCAATCAACTCGTCGATAGCAGACTCCCCCACTTGGCTCAAAGCCATAGATCAAAACACACAATAACTCATAATGACCATACTCTATTACTGCCATAATACTGTAGTGATATTCAACTAAGTCCTTCCTGAGCTCCTTTAATGAAAACTATCTGCAAATCTCGCATTCTCCCTTGTAATAGTCAAGCCAACCTCGACAAGCGACCCAAACTCAAATTGCAACATATATCATTCACTGGTAAAAGGGAACTCTCTACAAAACATCATAGGGATCACACAACCTCAAGACACCTCACAAGAGATAACCCACCTGCTTTGCCCAAACTGACATCTCTCTATACCCTTCCACAATCAGGACTACTACGCAATCACTTAATATTCTTGATTATGAACTCATCAACAAGACACGAGAATCTACTTCACTCCACAACTAAACAACATGAGAGATCCCTCAACACAACCACAACTCGAGACCATACGCCAAATCAAGATAGAAATCAAACACCCAATAGTCCTTGCTACATCTCAAGTAAACTCTTCTCGTCACATTCGAACAATCTGAACACATCTCGCAGTCACATCATAGTCACCACATAGTCATCCAATCAAAAATTCCACTAATAGGGACACCAACAGACATATAAGTCCCAAAAGCACGTGCTCACACAGTCGAAATCTTCATGCTCAAGCTACCGTCGAAACTCGACCTCAAGTCCTCCAGACTGGCCCATCATCAGCACGCCAAAATTAGATCTTGCACCTCAACCATGGAATCACAAGGTGCCGGTGCACAGCCAATACCGAGCGCTCACATATGCATATGAATGCGTGGAAGGAATTCAAAGGGTTACGCTTCAAGCTGAATCAATACCGTTCGATAAGGAAAGAAAGATAAGAAGTATATACTAAATGTCCTGTAGTAAATTGAAGATAAGTATGGACGTCATCATACCTATCTGTAAGACTCTACTAGACACTTGATCATGACTCGTAGAACCTATGAACCTAGAGCTCTGATATCAACTTCTCACAACCCCAAATCCACTAGTCGTGATGTCACCTAACCCAATCCGCCAGGCAAGCCAACTAGTAACTATCCAATTCCAATGATATTAACAAGACAAATAAACAATAGTAATTTACTGAATTTTATACATTTCCTAAGGACTGGTGGTACAAATTATTAGCTTATAAGAATAGAATTTACAAAGCTGAAATAAAAAAATACATCGGCTGTTTGAAAAGTAAATAAACAGAGTTCTATAGATCTAAAGCTACCACGAACAAAGGGCAGCTACAACCTGGACGCAAGTACATCTTCAATCCAGCTCCCATCGAACATAGCAACATTAGCAGCTAACATCTGCACGCAAGTTGCAGAAGTGTAGTATGAGCACAACTGACCCCATGTACTCAGTAAGTAACAAACCTAACCTTAGGTTGAAAGTAGTGACGAGCTAACACAAGGTCGGGTCCAATACGAATATTCCACAACAGTTCATAACAACATAGTACAAGTAATAAAAGAGGTATCTCAGAAGTAAAAATACTCAACTCGTTCACAGTTCTAGAAAATAGTCATGCCTTTTCAAGTATCTCAGTAAAAACCCAAATCTTTTACCGAAAATGCCAAAAATATGAGTAAGGTTGAAAACTGTAATTTTTCCAAATATCCTTTCCACAATAAATAAGTTATTTCATTTTCTTTCCAGATAACAAGTGTAAAATACCTCTCTATGCCCATATATCAATGCGTGTAAAAAGTCATGAATGACGTGATACCGTACAACATGAGGAAAAATGCATCTCTATGCTTGTATGTCATGTGTGCATGCCAATGCCATGTATCTCAGAGATGAATCATGTACTCACACTCTCAGAGTACTCAATCTCACTGTCTCACACTTTTCACTCATCATGCTCAATCACTCGGTACTGTATATGGCCATACGGCCCAGGGAAGATTCATCCTGGAATATATACATCACTGACCATCAGTCACTCAGTACCAAGGGAGGCCAATCCGGCCCCATGAAGATGATCCATCTCCAGGTATATAAATGCTTCGGACCAGATCCATGTCCAGGGAAGATCCATCCCTCAATACAATCAGCCACGCTCACTGGGGGTGTACAGACTCCGGAGGGGCTCCTACAGCCCAAGCGCTATAATCCGCACGGACAACTCCCATGCTGCACGAAGAACTCACGTGCTACAATATCAATATCTGGATCTGCATGGAAAACTCACGTGCTATAGTATCAATATCCTCACAAACAGGCCCCCGGTCGCACTCAGTCATCAATCTCTCCAGTCTCACTCACAGGCTCACATGTCATGAAACTATCCCAACAACAATGATATGATGTATCGATAAACAACAATTGAGATATGATACGAATGCAGGAATATGACTGAGTATAAAATATAAATGAAATACGTGAAATGACAGCAAGGAACGACACCACTATGGGTCCCAACAGTATTGACATAAATCCTAAACATGATATCTAGCATGATTAATAGCTCACTTACTTTATCGCATGATGAAAACACGGATATTAACAAAATAGGTACTATACAGTGTCATGGAAAAAACAAAGTCCCAATTCACTTGGTGCACACCCATACGCCCGTTACCTAGCATGTGCGTCACCTCAATACCAATTACATAACACATATTTCGGTGTTTCATACCCTTCAACACTAAGTTTTGAAGAGTTACTTATCTCGAACGAGCTAATACCTATGCCGATCTAGCCAAGTGATACTCCAAAGTTGCCATCACGCATGTATCGACCTCCAAACGACTCAAAACTAGCCAAAATCAACTCAAATACATTAAATACAGCCCAAGGAAACAATTCCAAATGATAAAGATCGAATCCTTAATCAAAACTCAAAACCGGCCAAAAAACACACCCGGGCCCGCGCCTCGAAACCCGACAAAACTCATAAAATCTGATAACCCATTCAATTACGAGTCCAACCATACTAGTTTTACTCAATTCTGACTCTAATTCGATGTTCAAAACTCAAAAATTGATATTATGAAACTTTTGGCCAAAACCCCCAAATTTCTCTTTAAATTCACCAACCAATTGCTAAAAATAAGATAGATTCAGGAAATATAACCAAAACCGTATAGAGAATACTTAAACTAATTCATATGGTGAAATTTGCTCCAAAAATCGCCTCAATCCGAGTCCTACATCTCAAAATATGAAGAAAAGACCAAGACCCTCGATTTATAGCTTGTGCCAGCATTTTCGCACCTGCGACACATTAGCCGCTTCTAAGACATAACATCCGCTTCTGCGGAATCAGCTGAGTACTCTACCCTCGCACCTGCGGACAACATAACTGCTTCTGCGACATCGCAGGTGCGAGCCACCATCCGCACATACGCTCCATTACCTCGCACCTGCGCATCCGCATATGCGCCAAAATCTTCGCTTCTGCGGTTTTTCTCACCCAGAACTAACCTTGCCTATGCATCGCCTATGTTGTTTCTGCAGCCATCGCACCTGCGCAATACTAGCCGCATGTGCCAACACACCAGAACCAGCAGCCTTCAGCAATGCACTATGCAACTAAAATGATATGAACCTCGCCCGAAGCTCATCCGAGCCACTCGGGACTCCTCTCGAATATACCAACAAGTCCAATAACATAACACGAACCTACTCGAGGCCTCAAAACACACATAAATACATCTAAAGGACGAATCACACCTAAAATCAAAATCTATGAACTTTGAACTTTTAATTCCAAAACTCGCGCCGAAACATATCAAATCATGCCGGAATGAACCCAAATTTTGCACACAAGTCCCAAATGACATGATGAAGATACTCCAATTCCTGGAACCATAATCTGAATCCGATATACTCAAAGTCAACTTCTGGTCAAACTTATGAACTTTCCAAACCTTCAAATTTCTCATTTTTGCCAACTTGTGCCTAAACCTTCTAGAAACATCCAAATGCAGATCCTAGCAAACGCCGAGTCCAAAATCACCATCCGGACCTAACGAAACCATCAAAACTCCGTTCCAATTTCAAATTCACAAAAAGTCAAACTTGATCAACTCTCTCAATTTAAAGTTTTAACAATGAAATCCATTCTTACAATTCGATTCTGAACAACCTGAAACCAAAACCGATGATTCACATAAGTCATAATACATCATACGGAGCTACTCATGCTCGTAAACTATCGAGCGAAGTTCAATTGCTCAAAACGACCGGTCGGATCGTTACATTCTCCCCCACTTAAACATACGTTCATCCTCGAACGTGCCAGAAGTTGTTCACAAAACCATCAAATCGCCTTATAACTTTACCATGCACATACCCGGGGGTGATCCCACATCACCCTATCCCATATATTTTCGATAACACAACATAACTCAGATTCCTCGATTCAACCTAGACCATAAGCCTTATAATCCAATTTTCCAACATCCGAAATTTCTTATAAGATCTGAATCTTGCAACCTACATGTTGTATAAGTCTGAACAAGCTGTACCAAACCGCAACCATAATCCAAGATACAATAACAGGATATACCACATAACTCAACCCATAGCAAAATCTTCGATCACAGTAAATGCTCAGAACAAGACAATCCCGGTAATAAACCTCATATCTAACAAAAACTCATTCTAAAACCTTTGTAAACTGCCGATAATGAAAGAACATGCATAAACTCATAACCATTCATCAAATCAACAAGCCGTGGAGCTCCCTCTTCTTCAACAAGAACTATAGCCAATTCCAAAGACAACTTCTAATATTATCCTTCCAAATATACCGCAATCAAGTCCGATAGCACCGATCCTAGATCCGACGACTTCATCTTATCTAATTCCAACTACTCTACCGAAATGCAACACCAATACTACCCAGAGCCACGAATTGTGCAATCCATGCACTAATAGGCAACAATATAAATGTACTCGATCGCAAAAATGACTCAATCAAGAGAGCCGTCCCGCAAGCTCAACGAGTACCATCACTACGAAATCCTAAGAACCCATCACAAACCATAGAACCATCACCCGACTCTAACACAAAGGTTCATACCTCAATATAACTCCGCTGCAATGCACGAATCCATCCAAATGCTGGTCCATATCATATACCTCGAGCCACCGTGCTCTAAATCAATAAGCACGCGAAATTTGACATCATGTACCCAAGGTTTAGTACCATAACCACGGAGAACCAGATGACACAATGCCACACAAAACCCTAAAGAACATAACCCATACGCCACTAACCATGCAATACCCAATTACTCATCTCACTCTAATTGCGCTGTAAAGCCCAAATAGAACCTCACCAAATGTGCTTATAACCAACGAATCACAAACCCTCGTAGAAGAGAAGAGTAACTTACAAAAAAATTCAGAACACGAATAAGCTCAGCAACAACTGAATGACACATCCCTTAACAATAACATTATGGAGCCAGCCAATTTGACTCGGTGTAGAATACACATACTAATTGGGCCTACCAATAGACCTCCCAAATCAACTCCGGACACCCACAAATAGATAAATAAACCTCCGAAATCCCACAATGAATGAATCATAACACATACTATCATCTAACTAGCTTCGACCATGACTTCACAGTCCACAACCATGAAACAATCCGCTCTTGAGAACTCCTCGTCTCCAAATCCATCGAACTCATGAATCACCATATCTAATCCCAACTCCACCGCTAGAATGTCTAAAACATATCTCCTACATGATCTTCCAACGAGAAATACTTCTCAATTCTTCCATGCCACATAGAAAAATTCGAATATCAGCAGTCGATCAACTATGAGAGTGCTGCAGTACCAACGAACTATCCATATATCAAAACATATTGCCCCTTCTGAAATGTATACTCTCATCAAGACATATCAAATAGTAATACCATTTACCTAGTCATATGAAACCGTCCACGCTGCCTACGAATTTTTAAGACCTTCCCTTCGAAATAGAACTGCGATCTCGCTCGCGTGAAACCCAACCCCACATAACTTACCGCATATACTAGGGGTGTGCATTCGAATCGATTTATCGATAAATCGAATCGATTATTTGTTATCATTTTATCGATATCGATTTATTGATTTATCGATTTCGATTTCGAAATTTTCCTTATCAAGTTATCGATTTCGATTTTGATTTTGTCCTTTTTGGTTATCGATTTATCGATAAACCGATAAGAATCTGTTTCCTTTATTCATAACCATTCTACTATTTAAGGTCCTGTGCTACAATGTTATTCTCCAAGTTTATTACAATTTTAAGTCTTAGATATATTCTCCCAAATACAATACAATCTCTCCCATGTCGAACTTGAGCTTTCTTGATATCAAATACAACCTCTCAAAGAGGAGTTCCCTGCGTAAGCCAACTAAAATGTTTACCAAAGAGAGACAAAACTCAGGCTTATTGCCTATTTACCAACTTAGTGTGGATGAACTAAAGAAAGTGTTTGATAAATTTGATTCAAATAAAAATGGCAAGATTTCACCAGAAGAATATAAGGCTATTCTCAAATCCATGGGGAAGAAAAACCTCCTTACAAGGGAAGTACAAAAGATTTTCGACGTTGCATATGCAAATGGTGTGGATTTATTGATTTAAAGGAGTTTGTGGAAGTGCAAAAGAAGGAAGGTGGTGTCAAAACTATGGATTTGAAAAGTGCATTTCACACTTTTGACAAAGATGGTGATGGAAATTTTCTTATTGGTGTAATCGAATAACCGAATCGATAAGCCCCAAAAATCGATATATCGAAATCGAAAAAATTGAAACCTTATTGAAACGATAACGATAAGCATATGTAAAAATCGATAATCGATAAGGGTCAAAATTGAATCGATAAATCGAATGCACACCCCTAGCATATACCATGGCATTATATGAAAAAATACGAGAACTTCGTAGTCCACTCCGAGTCACAAGAAACTACATACTCACTTAACCAAGGACCTTCCATTTGATTTCATCAAGGAGAAATTCACTATACACCACATGATCCTCACGTCATTAGGAAATATACCCCTCAAACCGTGGTAAAAAAAACAATTGAGAACTCTTCGAAACCTATTTGCACATAACCAAACTATCAGAATTGAATCTCTCTAACTCAACCCAGCCGCGCAGGTCGACAAAACCCAAGAGCATTGCCACGAAGCACCTGTAGAGACTAGCCACGTCATAAGTACCCAAAGAGCCGATCATACCCATTACTGCGCTGATCCAACCTACTACCAAGCTGTACTATTTCTCTAAGTCCTTTCCAAATTGCTTTCAAATTGATACTTTTGCTTGCTAGAACACCACGATCCCTAACCAAAATTCACCACACAAGAGACCCTAGTATAAAACCACAACGCCCTAAGGCCCATAAGCCGCTGACTTCCCTCTTAAGCACCCGAAGCACCACAACCGAGACACCCACTCTAAAGAGACCTTAATTGAACATAAAATTATTTCCTTCACCTTCTTGATACTGAAATGCATAATCCCAAATGATATAAAAATGCCACAAGTCTCGACACAGTCCAATGTAACTCTCAATTTCTAACCATATACAAATCTTAAAAATTCCAAATTGCTACATTTAAATATTGAATCCATTAGAACCAATCTCGAGAGTCATCCAACATTTTCAAATCTCAATTAAACTGATCAAACGTACCGAACGACCTGTGCTCCATTAGCACACCAACACCCAAGGGAGTAACCCACACTCCTAAGAAACCGAGAAATTCCTACTCCATGTACTCTACATCCTTCACGAATAACCACTCCACTATATTATGATTCCCATATACCCATAGAGTGTAATACAACCCGTATCCAGAAATTCCCTTACTCGAGTCATCCTCAATCTCAACGTCTACAGTCATAACTGATTCACCAATATACCTCAAATTGAAACCAATACAACACATAATTGTGCAATCAACTCGTAAATAACAAAATCCCTCACTTGGCTCAAAGCCATTGATCAAAACACACAATAACTCATAATGACCGTACTCTATTACTGCCATAATACCGTAGTGAGATTCAACTAAGTCCTTCCTGAGCTACTGTAACGCAAACCATCTAATACTTCAAACTATCTGCAAATCTCGCATTCACCCTTGTAATAGTCAAGCCAACTTCCATAGCGATCCAAACTCAAATTGCAACATATATCATTCACTGGTAAATATATTGTCCTTTCCTTTAAGAAATAGAAAAATCAAATATGGTAAGAAAATCAGGATAGCCCCTAACACTTCTCCCACTTGGTCTGATTTTCTGACAAAAGGGATATGGGATGCTTTGTTTCGAAGAATATTTTCTCTCTCTATGAATATATCTCTCTCTCTCTCTATCTCTCTGACTTTCCTCCCATTCCCAACATTCACTTTTCATGCCTCCCCTCCGTTCCCATCAGATCCCTCGTCGGCGTAGAGCAACCCAGGTAAGTCTCTCTCTTTCTTGCTTTCTCTCTCCTTCTACCTTCTCTCCCCTTCTGCTATCTCTCTCTCTCTATATATCTATTTCTTCTTCCCCTTTTCTAGACCCGGTATTCCAGCAAACACCCAAACACCATAGACTAGTTTCTGGTAACCACGACCCATACAAGCAATGACATTCAGTCCTCAACCAGCGACACCACAAACTCTGGGCAGACTGTATTTCTTTGGACCATTTCAGGATTCCAAGGGAAGTTGCGATTAGTCATCGTCGTCAGGGACACTAGGAAGACAACAGAGGTTCCAGGAACAAGGGCAGAACATCGATTTTACAGCATCAGGAGTATACCAAGTCGAAAGTCCAGGTTATATTTTCGGGAATTGGGTACCTCCCGCCTCCTGTTTCTCTCCCTCTTGTGTTAGTTGATTTGTTCCCTAGTAGAACTTAATTAGTATAGTCATTTTAGTACTGGACCTATATTCCTATTTTTTCATAGACTTACGTAAGTATAGCGGCTGTGGTCTGTAATAGCAGTGTAGGGTCATATTCTCGGGGAGGGCGGGTGGCGGGTGGCGGGTGGCGGGGGTTAGGGCAAAGGCCATGGGGTGGGACGGGGACCATAGAGGGTAATAGGAACAAGGGTTCTTATAGGCTGAGAATTGAATCGTGGAATATAGGGACATTGACGGGTAAGTATATAGAGCTGGCGAAGATTCTCCAGAAAATGAAGGTCAGTATAGCTTCTGTTCAGGAGACTAGGTGGGTAGGATCGAAGGCGAGGATGGCTCCAGATATAAGTTGTGGTACTCCGGAGGCGCGAAGGGAAAGAATGGAGTGGGTATTTTGGTGGATAGGGATCTTAAAGAGTCAGTGGTAGAGGTTAGGCAGGTGAGTGACAGATTGATGGCGATTAAGTTAGTAGTTGGAAGAAGCACTCTAAATGTCATTAGCGCCTTGGACGAGGAGGTTAAAAGGTGCTTTTGGGAGGCGTTGAATGAGGTGGTACAGGGTATTCCATCTATGGAGAAGTTATTTATAGAAGGGGATTTAAATAGGCATATTGGGTCATCTGCCGACGGCTATGGTGAGGTGCACGGTAGCTTCTACTTTGGGGTTAGGAACGAAGGAGGTACTTCATTGTTGGATTTCGCTAGAAATTTTGAGTTGGTGATCAATAACTCTATTTTTCCGAAGAAGGAGAAGCATTTGATTACTTTTCAAAGTATGGTGTCTAAGACTCATATTGATTATCTTCTACTCAGGAGGTGTGATAAGGGGTTGTGCGAGGATTGTAAGGTGATCCCGAGTGAGAGCCTTGCGACATAGCATAAACTCCTAGTGATGGACGTCAGTATCTTGATAAGGAGGAAGAAGAGGTTTGTACGGGGGCAACCGAGGATCAGGTGGGGGTATTGACTAAGGAAAATGTGTAGGAGTTGGAGGGAATGTTGGAGGCTATGGGAGCATAGAAGAGTTGTGGGGATGCTAGTGTTATGTGGACAATGACGGTGGACTGTATAAGGGAGACGACAAGAGAGGTGTTAGGGGTCTCAAAGGGGTACTCAGGTGGGCACCGAGGAGACTAGTGGTGGAATGACGTGGTTCAGAGTAAAGTGGAAGCAAAGAAAGCAGCTTACCTTAAGTTAGTGGAGAGCACCGACGAGGAGCAAAGGAGAGCGAATAGAGAAAGATATAAGGAAGCTAGGAGGGAGACAAAGTTAGCGGTCACAGAGGCTAAGACTGCAGTGTTTGGGCGGCTGTATGAGGAACTAAGGGGGGGGGGGGGGGCGGAAAAGGGGGGGACAAGAAGTTATTTCGGTTGGCTAAAGTGAGAGAGAAGAAGGCTCGAGATCTGGATCAAGTGAGATGCATCAAAGACGAGGAAGGTCGGGTATTGATGTAAGAGGCCCAGATTAAGCAAAGATGACAATCATACTTTCATAGACTTCTGAACGAAGAGAGGGACAAAAGCATCGTGTTAGGGGAATTGGGGCATTCCGAGAGCCACCAAGACTTTAGGTACTGTAGGCGTATTAAGGTGGAGGAGGTCGTGGGAGAAATGCGTAAGATGATCCAGGGCAAAGCGATCGTACCAGACGAGATTATTTTGGAGGTATATGGGTAAAGCAGACTTGGAGTGGCTGACTGAGCTGTTTAATGTTATTTTCAAGACGAAGAGGATGCCAGATGAGTGGAAGTGGAGTACGATAATTCCGTTGTACAAAAACAAAGAAGATGTCCAAAATTGTAACAATTATAGGGATATAAAGTTACTAAGTCATACCTTGAAAGTTTGGGATAGGGTGGTGGAAGGGAGGGTAAAGAAGGCGGTGTCTATATCAGAAAAAATCAGTTCGGGTTCATGCCGGGTCACTCTACTACAAAAGCTATCCATCTTATCAGGAGGTTGGGGGAACAATACAGAGATAGGAAGAATGATTTGCACATGGTGTTCATTGATCTAGAGAAAGAGTATGACAAGGTACCTAGGGACGTTCTTTGAAGATGCCTGGAGGTGAAAGGTGTGCCGGTAGCTTATTTTAGGGTGATAAAGGATTTATATGATGGGGCTAAGACTTGGGTTAGGACTGTGAGAGGTGACTCAGAGCCCTTTCTAGTAGTTATGGGATTTCATCAAGGATCTGTGCTCAGCCTGTTCTTATTTTCCCCAGTAATGGACGCATTGACACACTATATCCAAGGGGAGGTGCCACGGTGTATGTTGTTCGCTGATGATATAGTTTTGATTGATGAGAAGAGAGGCGACATTAATGAGATATTGGAGGTACATAGGCAGGTCCTGGAGTCTAAAGGTTTCAAGTTGAGTAGGACCAAGACGGAGTACTTGGAGTGCAAGTTCAACGATGTGTTAGGGGAAGCGGACGGGGAGGTGAGGCTGGACTCACAAGTCATCCCTAAGAAAGAGAGTTTCAAGTACCTAGGGTCTATTATCCAAAGAGATGGGAAGATTGAAAGGGATGTCACGTACCGTATTGGAGTGGGGTGAATGAAATGGAGGTTAGTGTTTGGAGTCCTGTGGGACAAGAAGGTGCCACTGAAACTTAAAGATAAGTTGTATAGAGCGGTGGTTAGACCGGCCATGTTGTATGGGGCTGAGTGTTGGCCAGTTAAGAATTCTCATATCCAGAAGATGAAAGTAGCCGAAATGAGGATGTTGATATGGATGTACGGGAACACTATGATGGATAATATTAGGAATCAAGATATTTGGGAGAAGGTAGGCATGGCTCCAATGGACGACAAGATACGGGAAGCGAGGCTTAGGTGGTTTGGGCATGTGTGGAGGAGGAGCCTAGATGCTGATAACTAGGGATTTAAACCTATTATTTGCTCTCTTTTGCTTAGGTTTTGGGTCAAAAATGCGTAAAGGTATTCCCGAAAACTAACTTAATGTGCTTGCTTGTAGGGTTTGGTCAAAATGAGGCAAAAAAACCAAAATAAACTCATGAAAGAGTCAAACTTGCACAAACCCAAGGCTGGAACTAGAGCGCGGATAGCGGTAGAAATATGCGTCCGCGTAAGGACAACCGCTGAGGCGGCCACAAATACGCGGCCCATGAAAGTAGGGTTCAGAGAGGCTGACTTGGGCACAAGTTTAACCGCTGACCGCGATGGAAAAGTGTGGCTGCGGAATATCTAACACGGTCGCATTGGTATTTTTGTTGAGAGCAGAGTTCGAGTTTCAGAGACTTCACAGTTTGGGCTCAAATGAAGAACGCGACCCGCGTCTAAATTACGGGACCGCGAATTGATCATACGCGGACGCGAAGGGAATTTCGCTGAGAGCGCATCTTGAGGTTCAGAGACCCTGAAAGTCATGCTTAATAGAAAAACGCGGTCCGCGTCCAAATTACGCATCTGCGATGGAAGCACACGCGAACGTGGGTGAAATTACGCGGTCTGCAAAACTTAGCCCAATCCAAGCCCAATATTGAAGAAACATGGAACACGCTCATTATTACGCGATTGCGAAAGCTCAAGCGCGGTCGCGGTAAGATTTACGTGTCCGCGAATTATCCGCAAGGGCATTTTTGTCTGAAATTTTTAGCTGTGTATAAATAGACCCTTTTGACATTTTTAGTTTAGGTTTTGTTTTAAGGAGCACGTGAGCAGCTGGGTTTTACCCTTTTGAGTAATTTTAGAGTAGATTTATCTTCAATCTTTAGATTTTCATCTTGTAATTGAATATTATGGCTTATATTTCATCTTTACCTTTGATTTCTGCTATTATCATGAGTAGATAGACCCATAGCTAGGGTTCTGACCCAACCCTAGTGTGGATATTTAACGGGTCTTGAATTTTAGGGCTTAATTGTTTATGGGTTAGTGATATTTAGCCTAATTCACGCTTAATTGTAGAATTAGTGGTTGCAAACACTGATTCATGCCTTTGTGACTTATGTTCTTCTTGAAAAAGCGGGAATAAGTCTAGGAAAATTAGGCTAAAAAGGAATAAAGGTGAATTCAAGAGAGTGATAGCCCCAATTAAAGGGTTAAACCTAGAGATAGTAATACCCGACTTGATCCAATTTCACTTGCATTGCATTAGCAACCATTTGAGCTTGAGAAAGCCAAATCAGGCAAAGTCACTCAAACTACTGAGAGCTATAGAGTGAGCAATTTTGTGTGATGATATATCACGACCCCAATCATAACAAGCTTGTCCTAAATTCGTGATACCCACTAGATACTCACCTAGGTGGAAGTCACTTCCCTAGTGCCTTTTAATCCTTGAAAACTTTCACAAAAATATTGTACTTAGATTACTCTTAGCATTCAATAGTATAAAATTAGAATAAGGTCAATCACAACAATATTTAGAAGTGCAATTAGAAACTACACCCACATCTAGATTAGCTATATACCCAATTCCAAACCAAATTAACTCATGTGGGAATCGATCCCGACCTCATCGGGTAAAACTGCATCGACCACTCCTCGCTACTATATAGTGGTGTAGGGTTGGAACCGATCACTTTTTGGCGCCGTTGTCGGGGAGTTAGACGATTTTGGCTATCTATCTAACTATTTGTGTGTCTTGCTTTTCTTTCCTTCTGTATTTCTAACTTTTGTGTGTCAATCACTTTAGGTACAAAATGGCTCATAATGATGCTCTCGGAAATATTCTCTCGGGGTAGGGGGTAGATGACAATGGTGAGGATGAGGTTAATCTAGAACCTCAAGTCCAAAGAAGAGGCCGCCAGGCTAATGACAATATTCCTGTTACAACCCATATTCACGTACATTGGTTCATGCCATAATTTAGTCGACGTAAATCTGAGAAGAGATTATCTTTGAGATGATAAGAATTTAATCCTATTGGTCTTAAATTATACAAGAGTGTATAAGGGTGATTAACAAGTATTAGAAGTTAAACGAATCAAGGATGTTGTAACCCGTATTTATGGGTAAACCTAGGGGTTCTTAATATTCTCAAGTGTTTTTGTTTTAAGGTATTTGAATCATATAATATCTGTATCATAAGTCTTGAAGTCAAACGAATTATAAAACAAAAGTCGACAAAAAGTGTCGCAACTTATGTTCATAAATTTATTTAAACTTTAGGTCAAATGTTGCTAAGCTTTTCTCCCAATTTACTTGGAATTACGGGGTGATCTACCCACCAAATTGAATATCTATGAGTCTAGTTTCCAATGCATTAAACCGTTTATCAATAAGACATTGGAGTAGAGATATATGCATGGTTGCGAGACTGCACAGGCTGCTAGGTGACAAGTGGGTGTGTCACCTACTTGGTTATATGAGAGCCCAAAAATAGGCAATTTCGAGTCGGCCAAAGATCCCATTTAAACTCTTATCTCCTGAAATATAACCCTCATTATATATCACAAATAACCATACCTAAACCCATGCAAGCTTCCTCCCAAAAATTATCCACAAACCCTAATTGATTTTATCTCTCTTTCAAGTTCTAATTGGGGGTAAAACCTAGAGTTTGAAGAACCAACATAAGGGCTGAGTTATCCAACAAGTAAGGTAAGTTTACTGCTCTCTTTCATCCATTTTCTCTGCTTTAAATTCATGGAAATTCGTTCTATACTTGTAAGAACTCACGGGACGGTGATCGTAAGCCGTGAGTTCGAGTTATTCAATTGTAGCGGACTGTTTTGTGTTGCTGTTGGGATGCGTATTTTACTACTGTTTTGTGGAGTTTTGGAGGATTAAGGGTGTGTATAAACACCATATATATGTAGGGTGGTGGTCTGGTCATTCGTTGTAACATTTTCGGGTCGTTTGACACTACTATGGTGGTCGTCTTATGTATGAAGTGATTAGGTTGTGTGGACTATTTTGGGAGGCTCAATATGATTATTATTGATGTTATTTGGGCTGTTTGGTGATTGTTTTTACTTGTGTGAATTCATATATATAGGGGAGGTGCTGTCCGTTTCATCGTAAAATATGTTATGGTAGATACATAATAGTTACGACGCTTAAACGATAACGATGGTGTCGTTTCTGTTATTGTAGATTAAGGAGTCCTGAAATTTGCATAGATTGAGGTTGGGCAGTATATATACAAGGTATATGAGTCTATCCTTTTCCTTCTTTTTCACGACTTCGATTATACATAATGCAATGAACGAGCTTCCAAAGATACTCTACTCTTAGAAGCTAGCAGTACTTACATTGTTTCCCTTCTTATGGAACAATTGATGTTGAGGTAGCTTCTCTTATTCTTATGTTATTAATGTTGTTGGTACTTCCTGATTCTTATAAGATTCTTGATGAAGAGTTAGTCCTAATAACGTTTACGGAGAATATCGACCTTACGTCACTCCGAAAGGTTCAAAATATGATTCATATGAGTCCGACATGCATTATATATATGTATCTATTTTACTCTACCGAGCCCCGCTATAGTCGACCGGGTATGGAACCTATTTTGCAACCACTGATCAGTTGGGTTTTACCAAGTTCCACGTGGTCGGGTACGTTTTACCGAGCCTATTACGGCCGGATACGATATGATGATGATGTTTCCCACAGAGGCGTATGTTTTAAAAGTTTATGTATATATATATATATATATATATATATATATATGTATGTATCACGCATTTCATGTCATTATCCCTCAGAGGTACCCAGATGTTAGAGGTTGTATATACACTATCACTGTTTACATTATTGTTCTTACTTATGCTTTCCTGCTTTACATACTCAGTACTTTATTCGTATTGACGTCCTTTTTATTTGTGGATGCTGCATGTCGTGCTGCAGGTCCTAGTAGATAGGTAGACGCAGCTTCCCCACCACAGTAGGCTTCCCAGTTCAGTGGTTATTGGCAAGATCCTTTCTCCGGACTTGCCGTGGTCTTGGTATGCATTTTTGTTATTAGATATTATGGGTATGTCGGGACCCTATTCTGGAAATGTTGTATCACTTATGCTCCTTTAGAGGCTCATAGATAGGTGTCGACTTATTTATTGTTGGTATGCCTTGTTGGCTAATTTTTGTTGTATAGTCTTTCACTTCAGCGTTATAGCTCGTACCTTATATGTAGTTTCTTAGTAGTCTTGTCATCCCATGTGATGTAGGTTCATGCCATTATATTTCATTATATATTGTTCATGATCCATATCTACCATTTATATTGATCTCGTCGGCCCTTAAAGATAATAAAGAATGTTAGATAAAATTTACGTTGGTGCTCGACAAGTATGACCCGGGTGCTAGTCATGATCCTCCAGTTTGGGTCGTGACAAACTTGGTATTAGAGCAAGTGTTTCCTAGGGGTTGTCTATGAGCCGTGTCTAGTAGAGTCTTGATTATGGATGTGTAGCACGTCACATTTATAATCAGGAGACTACATGACATCTAAGGTTGTTACCTTCTTCCTGAATCTAGATCGTGCGTAGAGTTGAGACTTTAGTGTTCGTATCTAATATTAACCTTGTTTTCTTTCAGCGATGCCTTAGACTAGGAAGCAAACGATTAGTAGACGGCTTAATATAGTTGCAGGAGAGGGTACCAGTCAGGTGCGTCAAGCCAGAGCAGGCCAAAGTGAGGCTCAAAGTGAGATGTCGTCTCATACCTCATCTACTCCGTCTCATCCAGAGGATATTAGGAGGCACCCAGCACCACTAGTTACTCCGTCTGGACCTGAAGACCAGGATATGCGGAGTGCGGTGCAGTTATTGACTAGCTTGGTAGCTGCTCAGACTCAGAGGCAAAATACCGGTGCTGTTGATAAACCAGATAGTATGAGAGTTCGTGATTTTATTAATCTAGACCCTTTAGTGTTTACCGGATAAGACCCCAAGGAGGACCCGTAGACTTTTATTGACCAGATTCATCGTACACTGCGGGTTATGCATGCTACAGATACAAAGGCAGTAGAGTTGGCTTCTTATCGGTTACGGGATTAAGCGGTTTTCTGGTATGATAGTTATGAGAGATCCAGGGGTCTGAACGCCCCTCCAAATGTGTGGAAGGAATTTTCTGAGGCCTTTCTTCGTCACTATTTTCCAGTTGAGATACGACAAGCTAGAGCTGATAAGTTCTTAAACCTTAGACAAGGTAATATGAGTGTGCGGGAGTATCGTATGCAGTTTGATTCTTTAGCAAGGTATGCTCCCCATATGGTGGCCAAAATGAGTGATAGGGTGCATATGTTCGTGAACGGGTTGGGACCACATCTGATAAATGAGTGCACGACAACCTCGTTGGTGGAGGGCATGGATATTTCCCGTATTCAGGATTATGACCCGACCCTAGAGGATCGTAAGCACCAACAAAGGGCAGGTAGGGAGCAGGATAGGGGCCAACATAAGCGGGCGAGATTTGTAGGGTATTCTCATGAATTCAGAGGTAGTGTTAGGCCCCAGTCTTCGAGGAGTTCAGCGCCACCTGTAGCTAGTGCTCCTCCACAATTTCAGAGGCCTCGGTATGATCGATTTACCTATTCTGGTCCAGGTCAGAGTTCACGGGAATCATGCTCACAATATCATAGGGATACTAGTCAGACGAGACCCCCAACATCCCGTTGTGATAAATGCGGTAAGGCCCACTTTGGACTGTGCTGTCTAGGTTCTGATGCGTGCTATTCTTGCGAACAACCTGGCCATATGATACGGGATTGTCCTAACAGAGAAGGTGGTGGTATGGCTCAACAAACTGGATCTGTGTCTGGTTCTTCCTCATCAGTTCGACCTCCAGCACAGGGTTTTCAACAGTCGACAGGTCGTGGTAGAGCTAGAGGTGTAGTGCCGAGTTTGAGTGGTGCTCAAAATCGAACCTATGCTTTAGTAGGTCGACAGGATCTTGAGTCGTCTCAGGATGTTGTTACAGGTATATTTTCTATGTTTTCTTACGATGTATATGCGTTGATTGATCCAGGATCTACATTATCATACACCCTTTGTGGATAATAAGTTGGGCGTTGAACCTGAATTGATAAGTAAACCACTTGCGGTATCTACTCCTACAGGAGATTCTGTGATTTCTAGAACGTTATATAGAGGTTGCGCAGCGATGATTTGTAGTCGTCAAACCTCGGAGAATTTATTTGAATTATAAATGGTTGATTTCGATGTGATAATGGGAATGGAGTGGTTAGCCTCATGCTATGAAAATGCTTATTGTCGTAAGAAGATAGTTAGGTTTCAATTTCCTGATGAACCCGTCATCGAGTGGAAAGGGAACATTGCTACGACAAAAGTTAGGTTTATTTCCTATCTTAAGGCAGGGAAGATGATATCAAAAGGTTACATTTATCATCTCGTTCGTGTTAGGGATACGGAGGCGAAGCCGCCTACTCTACAATCGATCCCCGCGGTCAATGAATTTCCAGATGTTTTTCCAGATGAACTCCCAGGTCTTCCTCCTGAAAGGGAGATTGGGTTTAACATTGATGTGTTGCCTGACACTCAACCCATATCTATTCCTCCATACAGGATGGCCCCAACAAAGTTGCAAGAGTTGAAGGCGCAGTTGAAGGACTTGCTGGATAAAGGCTTTATTAGGCCTAGCGCTTCACCTTGGGGTGCGCCAGTCCTGTTCGTGCGGAAGAAAGATGGGTCGTTAAGGATGTGTATTGATTATCGACATTTGAATAAGTTTACTATAAAGAACAAGTACCCACTTCCAAGGATTGACGACCTGTTTGACCAACTCCAAGGTGCCAAGTATTTCTCCAAGATTGACTTACGTTCAGGGTATCATCAGGTGAGGGTTAAGAAGAAGGACATTCCAAAGACGGTCTTCTGGACAAGATTGGTCACTTTGAGTTCTTGGTGATGTCGTTCGGGCTAACAAATGCCCCAACAGCTTTTATCGATCTCATGAATACTGTATTCATGCCCTATCTTGATGTGTTCGTGATTGTATTCATTGATGACATTTTGGTGTATTCTCGTTCTGAGGCGTAACATGCGGGCCAATTGCGGATATATTATAGACGCTTCAGGATCGTAAGTTATATGCTAAGCTCTCCAAATGTGACTTCTGACTGAACTCAGTAGGATTCCTTGGCCATGTGATATCTGACGAGGGTATTAGTGTCGACATTCAAAAGATTGATGCAGTAAAGAATTGGCCGAGACCTACAACACCATCAAAAGTCCGCAGCTTCCTGGGGCTAGCAGGATATTATAGTCGATTTGTAGAAGGGTCTTCCTCTATATCAACACCATTGAATAAGTTAACACAGAAAGCTACTAAGTTCCAGTGGTCTGACGCTTGTGAACGAAGTTTTCAGGAGTTAAAGAATCGATTGACATCTGCACCAGCGCTCACTCTCCCAGAAGGAACAAAAGGTTATGTGGTATATTGTGATGCCTCGGGTGTAGGTTTGGGGTGCGTATTGATACAACATGGGAAGGTGATTGCTTATGCATCAAGACAATTGAAGAAGCATGAAAAGAATTAACCGACCTATGATTTGGAATTGGCTACAGTAATATATGCTTTAAAGATATGGCGGCACTACTTATACGACGTCTATGTTGACATCTACACAGATCACAAGAGTTTGCAATACATCTTCAAGCAGAAGGAGTTGATTTTGAGGCAGCGTAGGTGGCTTGAATTACTGAAAGATTACAATGTCAAGATATTGTACCATCCCGATAAAGCCAATGTTGTGGCAGACTCTCTCAGTCGTAAGTCAATGGGAAGCTTAATGCACATTGAGGCAGGTAGACAGGGGTTGACTAAAGAGCTTCATCAGCTAGCCAATATGAGAATTAGATTGTTAGACTCTGATGACATAGGGGTTACTGTACAGAATACATCAGAATCATCTTTAGTAGACGAGGTAAAAGCACGGCAATATGAAGATCCTACCTTAGTACGATTGAGAGAGAGCATTCAATAGTGTAAAATTACGGATTTTGAGATCGGAACAGATGGGGCACTGAGATACCAGGGCCGGTTATGCGTGCCTGATATGGCAGGGTTGAGAGAGAAGATTATGATTGAGATTCATCAATCCCGATATTCCATCCATCCCGGCTCGACAAAGATGTATCATGATGTTAAGGAGCAGTATTGGTGGGATAACATGAAGAAGTCTATTGCAGAATTTGTAGCCCAGTGTCCTAATTGTCAACAAGTAAAAATCGAACATCAGAAACCCAGTGGATTGCTTCAGAATATAGAGATTCCGACCTGGAAATGGGAGGTGATTAATATGGTCTTTATTATTGGATTACCTCGCTCCTATCATAAGTTTGACTCCATATGGGTGATAGTTGATCGACTTACAAAATGAGCCCATTTTCTGCCAGTTAAGAAAACTTACACAGATGAAGATTATTCGAAGTTGTATATCAAGGAGATTGTTAGGCTTCATGGTGTGCCGGTATCTATTATAACAGACCGAGGAGCGCAATTTGCGGCTAACTTTTAGAGGTCTTTTCAGAAAGGTTTAGGCATACAAGTGAATCTCAGCACTGCATTCCATCCACAAACTGACGGACAGGCTGAACGTACCATTCAGACACTTGAAGATATGATACGAGCATGTGTTCTGGATTTCAAGGGGAATTGGGATGACCATCTTCCACTCATAGAATTTGCCTACAATAATAGCTACCATTCTAGTATTAAAATGGCCTCGTAGGATGCACTATACGGGAGGAGATGTAGATCACCACTTAGATGGTTCGAAGTCGGTGAAACAGAACTATATGGGCCAGATTTGATTCACCAAGCCATTGATAAAGTGAAACTGATACAAGAGCGCCTGAGGACGGTGCAAAGCAGGCAAAAGTCTTATTCTGATGTCCGACATTGTGATATGGAGTTTGAGGTTGGTGATTGGGTTTTCCTAAGGATATCGCCGATGAAGGGTGTTATGCATTTTGGGATGAAGGGTAAGCTGAGTCCGCGGTATATCGACCCGTACAAAATTCTTCAATGAATTGGACAGATTGCTTATGAGTTAGAATTGCCCTCCAAATTGGAATTTGTCCACCTGGTATTCCATGTATCTATGTTGAGGAAATTTATTTNGGGAGGGGGACGCAGGACGCTTTAGAAGGTGAGATGGCTCTATGAGGTACGTATTAGCTTGAGAATACTCTTCCTTAATGGTGATATACAGATAATGTACATATCCATAATGCTTGGTATAGCCTTGTGAGACTATACGTTGGATTTAACTACTTGCAAGTTTGGCTAGTATCCATTTTATAGGAGAAACTCGGCCGGAAATTTCCGTTGGAATCCATGATGATTTAGGCTCCCCAGAAACCCTTACATTCGAGGACGAATGTTCCTGGGGGAGGGAGGGTGTTACAAACCATATTCACGTACATTGGTTCATGCCATAAGTTAGTCGACGTAAATCTGAGAAGAGATTATCTTTGAGACGATAAGAAGTTAATCCTATTGGTCTTAAATGATACAAGAGTGTATAAGGGTGATTACCAAGTATTAGAAGTTAAACGAATCAAGGATGTTGTAACCCGTATTTTTGGGTAAACCTAGGGGTTCTTAATATTCTCAAGAGGTTGTGTTTAAGGTATTTGAATCATATAATATCCGTATCATAAGTCCTGAATTCAAATAAGTTATGAAACAAAAGTTGACAAAAAGTGTCGCAACTTATGTTCATAATTTTATTTAAACTTTAGGTAAAATGTTACTAGGTTTTTCCCCCAATTTACTTGGAATTATAGGGTGATCTACCCACAAAATTGAAGATCTATGAGTCTAGTTTGTAAAGCATTAAACCGTTTATCAATACAACATCAGAGTAGAGAGATATAGGCATTGTTGCGAGACTACACAGGCTGCTAGGTGACAAGTTGGTGTGTCACCTACTTGGTTAAATGAGAGCCCAAAAATAGGCAACTTCGGGTCGGCCAAAGATCCCATTTAAAGTCTTATCTCCTGCAATATAACCCAAATTGTATATCACAAATAACCAGACCTAAACCCCTGCAAGCTTCCTCCCAAAAATTATCCACAAACCCTAATTGATTTTCTCTCTCTTCCAAGTTCTAATTGGGGGTAAAACCTAGAGTTTGAAGAACCAACATAAGGGATGAGTTATCCAACAAGTAAGGTAAGTTTACTGCTCTCTTTCATCCATTTTTTCTGCTGTAAATTCATGGAAATTCGTTCTATACTTGTAAGAACTCACGGGACGGTGATCGAAAGCCGTGAGTTCGAGTTATTCAATTGTGGCAGACTGTTTTGTGTTGCTGTTGGGATGCGTGTTTTACTACTGTTTTGTGGAGTTTTGGAGGATTAAGGGTGTATAGAAATACCATATAGATATAGGGTGGTGGTCTGGTCGTTCATTGTAACATTTCCGGGTCGTTTGACACTACTACGGTGGTCGTCTTATGTATGAAGTGATTAGGTTGTGTGAACTGTTTTGGGAGGCTCAATATGATTATTTTGATGTTGTTTGGGCTGTTTGGTGGTTTTTTTGACTTGTGTGAAGTTATATATATGGGGGGGGGGGTGCTGTCCGTTTCATCATAAAATATGTTATGGTCGATACATAATAGTTACGATGCTTAAACGATAACGATAGTGTCGTTTCTGTTATTGTAGATTAAGGAGTCATGACATTTGCATAGCTTGAGGTTGGGAAGTATATATACAAGGTATGTGAGGCTATCCCATTCCTTATTTTTCACGACTTCGATCATACATAATGCAATGAACGAGCTTCTAAAGATACTCTACTCTTAGAAGCTAGCAGTGCTTACATTGTTTCCCTTCTTATGGAACAATTGATGTTGAGGTTGCTTCTCTTATTCTTATGTTATCAATGTTGTTGGTACTTGCTGATTCTTATAAGATTATTGATGAAGAGTTAGTCCTAATAAAGTGTACGGAGAATATCGACCTTACGTCACTCCGAAAGGTTCAGAATATGATTCATATGAGTCCTACACGCATTATATATATGTATCTATTTTACTCTACCGACCGCGCTATAGTCAGCCGGGTATGTCACCTATTGTGAAACCACTGATCAATTGGGTTTTATCGAGCCTATTGCGGCCGGGTGAGATATGATGATGATGTTTCCCACAGAGACGTATGTTTTATAAGTTTATGTATGTGTGTATATATATATATATGTATGTATCACGCATTTCATTTCAGTATCCCTCAGAGGTACCCAGATGTTAGAGGTTGTATATACTCTATCACTGTTTACATTATTGTTCTTACTTATGCTTTCCTGCTTTACATACTCAGTACTTTAGTCGTACTGACGTCCTTTTTATTTGTGGACGCTGCATGTCGTGCTGCAGGTCCTGGTAGACAGGTAGACGCAGCTCCCCCACCACAGTAGGCTTCCCAGTTCAGCTGTTATTAGCAAGATCCTTTCTTCGGACTTGCCGTGGTCTTGGTATGCATTTTTGCTATTAGATATTATGGGTATGTCGTGGCCCTGTTCCGGAAATGTTGTATCACTTATGCTCCTTTAGAGGCTCATAGACAGCTGTCGACTCATGTATAGTTGGTATGCCTTGTTGGATAATTTTTGTTGTATAGTCTTTCATGGCAGCATTGTAGCTCGTACCTTATATGTAGTTTCTTTGTAGTCTTGTCATCACATGTGATGTAGGTTCATGCCATTATCTTTCATTGTTTATTTTTTATGATCCATATCTACCATTTATATTGATCTCGTCGGCCATTAAAGATAATAAAGAAGGTTAGATAAAATGTACGTTGGTGCTCGGCAAGTATGGCCCGGGTGCTAGTCATGATCCTCCAGTTTGGGTCGTGACAATTCCAGTCCCTCCCCCTCTCCTCCACGAGCAGTACACTGTGTGCTTCCAAATGAAGGTTATGCCTGTGCAATTGTCCCACCTCGGATCCGGGCGGTCAATTTCCAAATTACAAATGTCATGCTGACCCTATTGGAGCAAAGAGGTTTCATCATTGGCGCTCCCCATAAAAATGCATATAAACATCTAAAGAATTTTGTAGACACATGCTGGGGGAGCAAGCAGAAAAATGTGTCGGAGGATGCTCTAAGATTGAGACTTTTCCCCTTTTCACTTAGAGGGAAAACTTTAGACTGGCTCGAGAGGCTACCCAACCATTCCATCGCCATTGGGATGAGTTGGAGGATAAGTTCATAGCCAAGTTTTTCTCACCGGCTCATATGGCAGTATTGAGGGATGAGATCTTAGCCTTTAAATAGGAACCTAATGAACCCCTACATGAAATATGGGAGAGATACCGGACTATGGTCAAGGAATGGCCCAACAATGACATGACTGAAGATATGATCCAACAAACATTCTATAGGGGTATTAACACGACCAATCAGTGTGTGATGAATCATTGCTGGGGGAAATTTCATGAAAGTGTCTTATGTTGATGCATGTGACATACTTAATGAGATGGCTGACACATCCTCAGCTTGGCAGAGTCGGGCAAATGTTCCTCAGGGTGATCCTAATGTCATCCATCTTCACAAGTAACTTCATGACCATGGACAAGCCATAGTCGAGTTGACAACTACTATGAATCAGTTAGCAAAGGCCCAGCTTTAGGAAGTACAGGGACCGAGACAAGTAACGCCATGGAAGGGGTGAATTTAATGGTCAACAATAGGAGACATCATGGTCAACAAGTGAAAGGCAATCAAGAATAATATGAGCAAGGTGGTAGTGGTTACAACCAAGACGAGTCTTATGATGACCAAAGTGAAGAAGTGTTATATGCTAACAACTATCAAGGACCACGCAGCAATGATCCAAATCAACAATAGAGATTGCAAGGCAACAATCAAAACTGGGGCAATCAAGGCCAAGGTAATTGGAACAATGGCAACAACAACAACTCGAACAATTGGGGGAACAACAACCAAAACTGGGGGAATCAAGGAAACAACAATAGGAATTGGAGTGGAAGCAACAATAACAATTGGGGAGGAAACGAAAACCGGGGGTCGGGCTTTCAAAGGCCCCCGATGTATCAACAACCCAACAATCCACCTCCATATCCGTCTCAAGGATAAAGTTCTTCAAACAATGAGATGGGGCGGATAAAGAGTATAATCAAACAGTTGATGGAAAGGAATGCCGACTCTGATGCTCAAATAACTTCCCATACCACCTCAATTTGTAACTTGGAAGTACAAATGGGTCAAATTTCACAAGCATTGAATACTCGCCCTAAATGGGCTCTACCAAGTGATACAGTAGTAAACCCGAAGGGAGGGAACAATATAGGCCATGCCATGGCGGTGACCACAAGAAGCGGTAGGGGTGGAGATGCAAGTACCTCAAATCAAAAGAAAGTTGTGAGTGATGATTTTGTGTTTCAAAATAATGATGATCCAATAATTGATGAACAAGTGAATAATGAGACTTTGAATGATGAAGTAAGTGTCGATATTCATGACAACAGGGGGGAAACCCAAAATGACGTGAACCCGTCTAGAGAACACGTGATAGACATACCGAAAATGGTAGTGTCTAAAGCCAAGAATCCTTTGCCAAGGACTCCTCCACATTATACTCAAATAATTTCCAAGAAAAATAATTAAAGCCAATTCAAGACGTTTATTGAGATGATGAAAAGCTTGTCAATCAATGTGCCCTTGGTGGAAGCTCTTGAGCAAATGCCGGGATATGCCAAGTTCATGAAGGAATTGGTAACAAAAGAGAGATCTATGAATTGTGAGACCATCAAAATGACTCATCAAGTGAGTGCCATTGTGCACTCGATGGCTCCAAAGCTTGAAGATCAAGACGCCTTTACAATTCCATGTACCATTGGTAGTGCTGATTTTGCAAAAACCTTGTGTGATTTGGGTGCAAGTATTAATTTGATGCCATACTCCGTATTCAAGACGCTGGATATTGGACAACCGAGAGATACTTCGATGAGATTGCAAACGGCGGATAGAATAATGAAGAGGCTGCTTGGTATTATTGATGATGTTCTTGCCCGGGTCGACAAGTTTATTTTGCCTGCTGATTTTGTGATTCTCAACTGCGAAGTCGACTATGAGGTGCCTATAGTTTTAGGGAGACCTTTCCTAGCAACGGGGAAGGCATTGGTTGATGTGGAAGCAGGGGAAGTCACCTTCCGGGTGGGCGATGAAAAAGTTGTATTCCACGTGTGCAAATCAATGAGTCAACCGAATAGTAATGAAGTTTGCTCTTTTTTGGATCTTGTGACGGAGGTGATAGTTGATGACACAAGTGCCATGATCAATGTGAAAGACCCTATGGAAGCTTTGTTGTTGAACCATGAGGATGATGAAAGGGAAAGCTTGGTTGAATGTGAAACTGCCTTGCAAGGAATGTGATCCTACTCATATAGGCCCCGTAAACTCTCCTTGGACTTGGAAAACCGGAAGACTCCACCGACAAAGCCCTCGATCAAGGATCCACTAACATTGGAGTTGAAGCCTCTACCTTCGCACCTCAGATATGAATTTTTAGTCCCTTCTTCTACATTACCTGTTATTCTTTCTTCTTGCTTAACCAAAGTGCAGGTAAACTCCACCCTTGAGGTGCTTCAAAGAAGGAAAAAGGCAATTGGATGGACTCTAGCTGACATTCGGTGTATAAGCCCCACCTTTTGCATGCACAAAATTATACTAGAGGATGATGCCAAACGTTCTGTGAAACATCAACGGAGGTTGAACAAGGCTATGCAAGAGGTCATCAAGAAGGAAATTATCAAGTGGCTAGATGCATGGGTGGTGTATCCTATTTCGGATAGTGCATGGACTTCGTGGTACAATGTGTGCCGAAGAAGGGGGTATGACTGTGGTCACAAATGAGAAAAATGAGTTGATCCCCACTCGTACTGTTACCGGATGGAGGGTATGCATGGACTACCGAAAGCTGAACAAAGTGACCCGAAAAGATTATTTCCCATTGCCCTTTCTTGATCAAATGTTGGACAGACTTGCCGGGAGGGCCTACTATTGCTTTTTGGATGGGTACTCAGGGTACAACCAAATTCTCATTGCACCGGAAGACTAATAGAAAACTACCTTCAAATGTCCGTACAGAACATTTGCATTCTCACGGATGCCGTTTGGTTTGTGTAATGCACCGGCTACCTTTTAACGGTTTATGATGGCAATATTTACGGATATGTTGGAGGATTTCCTGGAAGTGTTTATGGATGATTTCCTGGAAGTGTTATGGATGATTTCAGTGTTGTGGGTGACTCATTTGAAGAATGCTTGGAAAATCTTGACAAAGTATTGGCCCGATGTGAAGAGACCAATCTAGTGCTAAATTGGGAAAAATGCCACTTCATGGTCGAGGAGGGCATTGTCTAGGCCATAAGATCTCAAAGAATGGAATTGAAGTGGACAAGACGAAGATTGAAGTGATTTCAAAGCTCCCTCCTCCTACTTCCGTCAAGGGAGTTAGGAGTTTTCTTGGGCACGCGAGGTTCTACCGAAGGTTCATCAAAGATTTCTCCAAGGTGGTGAATCCTTTGTGCAAGTTGCTAGAAAAGGATGCAAAGTTTGTGTTCAATGAAGAGTGCATGAAAGCTTTTGAACTTCTCAAGTATAAATTGAAAACCACTCCCATCATTACCGCACCCAATTGGAGCTTGCCATTTGAGCTCATGTGCGATGCTAGTGACGTTGCGGTAGGAGCGGTTTTGGGGCAAAGGATCAACAAGATATTTCATCCGGTTTATAATGCAAGAAAAACGATGAATGATGCCCAAGTCAATTATAAAGTGACGGAGAAAGAGTTTCTAGACATTGTGTTCGCCATGAAGAAGTTCATGCCATATCTCATCGGTCCCAAAGTGATTGTTCACACCGATCACGCGGCACTCCATTACTTGATGACCAAAAAGGACTTGAAAGCTAGGTTGATGAGATGGGTTCTTCTGCTTCAAGAATTTGACCTCGAGATCATTGATAGAAAAGGAAGTGAGAACCAAGTGGCGGACCACTTGTCCCGTTTACAAGAGGAGGGGAGGCCCCATGATGGCCTCGAAATTAATGATTCGTTCCCAGATGAACAACTCCTCTCAATTTCTTTGAATGGTATGCCTTGGTTCGCGGATGTTGCTAATTTTATTGTGACCGACATTATCCTGAGTGAGCTCTCTTCTGACCAAAGGAAGAAACTCAAATGGGAAAACTTGGATTATTATTGGGATGATCCCTACTTGTTCAAGATTTGCAATGACGGTGTGATTCGTAGATGTGTCTCGGAAGAGGAGCAAATGAGTATTCTTGATGCTTGTCATTTCTCGCCCTATGGTGGTTATCATGGTGGGGCAAGAACTGCTTCCAAGGTTCTTCGTTGTGGATTTTATTGGATAACCCTGTATAAAGATACAAGTGATCTTGTTAATAGGTGTGATGAATGCTAGAGAGCTGGGGGAATCTCTAAGAAGGATGAATTACCTCTCACCACCATTCTTGAAATTGACATTTTAGACGTGTGGGGCATATACTTCATGGGGCCTTTTGTGAGTTCGTGTGGTAACACTTACATTCTGGTTGTTGTTGATTATGTGTCCAAGTGGGTTGAAGCGGTGGTTCTGCCCAATAATGAAGCAAGGAGTGTGGTGGCATTCTTAAGGAAAAACATCTTCACAAGGTTTGGCACTCCTCGAGCTATCATCAGTGATGGGGGTTCTCATTTTTGCAATAAGGCCTTCGACGCTTTACTTTCCAAGTATGGTGTCAATCATAAGGTGATAACCCCTTATCATCCCCAGTCTAGTGGACATGTTGATGTCTCTAAAAGGGTGATAAAGAGCATATTATCAAAAGCTGTCAATGCAAACAGAACGGATTGGTAAAGGAAACTTGACGATGCTTTGTGGGCTTATAGGACTGCGTACAAGACTCTAATCGGTATGTCCCTGTATCGATTGGTATTTGGGAAAGCATGCCATTTGTCGGTTGAATTAGAGCATAAATCCATGTGGGTTCTGAAGAGGTTAAATCTTGAGTGGGATATTGTAGCCAATCTCCGGGTGGAGCAACTCAATGAACTAGATGATTTCTGGTTTCATGCCTATTCCATCTCGTCCTTGTATAAGGACAAGATGAAGTACTTGCACGACAAATATGCCCGGAACAAGGAATTCAAGGAGGGTGATTTGGTTCTTCTCTTCAACTCCCGGTTACGACTATTTCTGGGAAAGGTCAAGTCAAATGGAGTGGCCCTTTTAAGGTGGTGCACGTGACTCCTTTTGGCGCTCTTGATTTGAAAAACAAAAATGGTGAAATCTTCAGGGTTGATGGGCACCGAGTGAAGCATTACTTGGAGCAAGTTTGATGACAGCCACGTGGTGTCCTTGATCAATTTCCAATGATGATGGTAACCTGTGTCGTGCAGCGACGTTAAATTAGGCGCTTCTTGGGAGGCAAGCCATGTGTTTTCTCTTTCTTTTTGATTTTCTTCTTAGATTAGGCTTTATTTTAAACTAACTGGTTGTGAGCTTTGTTTAGGAATTGTTTGTGCAGTGCAGGATTGTTGCTAGAAAAATACATCTAAGTATGGGAATTACGTTGACCGCGCTCAAAATTTCGCGCTCTGCGAGAGCTTTTCACGGGGGCGTAAATGGTTAATGGACGTGGAATTGAAAAGTACAGAATAACAACTCTCTGAAGTTGTATTCGCATCCGCGGTCGAAATTTTGCGGTCCGTGTTGCTCTTTCGTGGCCGCGCCCATTTTTCCGCTCTCAGCAGATTTGTTCCAGCAACATCCATTCAAAAAGGTAAAAGCGCGGACCGCCGTGAAATTTTGCGGACCACGCTCAGGTAAGTCGGTGGGACCAGCTAGGGTTAGTATAAATAGAAAGTCCCTGGGACTTTTACACTTTTAGAACCCTTCGCTTTCACCGCAATGGACCACTGTTCACTATCTACTTCCTTGAACTTCAATCTCATATCATTAATCAACAATTAATTTTATACCACAATCACACAACTGGTATGTTAAATTTCTTTGTATTAATTTTATTTCTTTCTTTTCTTTTCTTTTAGTTCTACCTTTTCTTTCTTTTAGTTAGGGTTAATACATGCCAAAATCAAACTGATGCATAATATAGGCTTAATTCAATATGGGTAATTGATTTTCATGCCTAATGGCGGATAGAGTTGTTCACTATGCCGGTTAATTGCCTAAATTTTTGCTAAGTGAAACCTTAGGTCGTAAATTTTTCATCAGTGCTAATATGTTTTGAATTTTGCAGACCGCGATTCAAATTTCGTGGTCCGCGCTCATACCTTTGTAAGTGTTGAATTGGAAAATGTTTCGCGGCCGTGATGATTTCTCCGTGGTCCGCGGTTGACCTTACGCGACCGTGTCCATAATTACGCGGACCGCGTTCTTGATCTTCAAAGACTTCGCAATTTGGGTCCGCGATCGCGATCATTTTTACGCGGTCATCGTTTAATGTTTCATGGCCGCGGCCATTTTTATGTGGTCAGCAGATATCTGTGTTCAAAGAGTGGGTAGTTTGAACCCCACTCTTTTGCGGCATCGTTCTTTTTTACGTGGACTGCGATGGCCATTCCACGACCGCGGTCGTGCCCCTTTTTATGCTGTCAGTGGAACCCCTTCTTTGTGAAACACTATAATCAGTTCATCCTCTTTCTTTTGATGATTCATTGAATAATAATACTAATGAGCTTTCACTGATTGTGTATGCAGATAATGGTTCGATCTCTCGATGGAGCTGAAAAATCACAACGGAGGGGAGAATCCTCCCAGGGCCGGGACAGAGGGAAACAAACTGCACCCTTAGCTCCCCAAAGTATGATTGGCAAGAAACAAACCCTCCGGAGACCCATTCCCGACACTTATGAGACTAGTGAATATGTCCCCTCCCGGGTGATTTCTGAGGGGGAAGCTGCCCAAACCCAACAAGAGGTTAAATCTTAGCCCTACCACCTTGTCAATGAATCTACCTCCTTCTCTAGGTCGGCTGATGGCTCAGAAGGAGGTAGTGAGACTTCGGCACCACCTGCCCCACTTGTTGTAACTCCGGCCTCCACAATGGACCCAATTAATATTGATGAAGAAGAGGATGTCCCAGATGGTGGGAGAGGTGGTGATACCAGGATTGGAGGTTTGGTAAGATAAAGAAACCCCGTAGTGTAGCAAGACAGATTTGTTAGTGAGAAAGCCTACCACAAGTTCCGGGAATGGTGGCCTCAAAGGTCGCTCACGCTCGAGAGGGATTTCATTGAGAGAGATCTTCTACCCCACAATCCAAATGTTAAGAGGCAATTCAATGAAAGAGTGGGGTGGAAGTTCTTCACTAGCAAGCTACTGGAGGTCCATGAGTACTTGGTTAAGGAATTCTATGCTAATTTCGCCCACATAAAAAGGGCATATATTTGACCAAGGTATGGAACCGGAAGATCAAATTTGATGGCAAGTCTGATGAATATGCCGGGTTCGATGATGTGGATGAATCTCTGTACTTGGAGAAGGTAGCATCGAATGAGTTAGCCCGTCCATGGCTTGCACAGGTGATAGCCATACCCGGGACAACACCGGCTTTCTAATTCATAAGAAGACTCTGAGCTTTGAAGCGAAAGCGTGGTCCACCTTCGTGTGCAGCCGGATAGACCCATCTCAGTATGAAAGTGATATCCCAGTCTCCCGAGCAATTATTGTGGCTTATATCATGGAGGGGTACCCGATAAATGTGGGGAACATTATGGCCAGAACTATTACCAAAGCTATCGGGAAGGACGAAAGATCATACCCCTACCCAAACTTCCTCACCATGTATTTAGAAGACCAAGATGTAAGGGAGGGATTTTGACACAAAGGTCAAGCCAAAAAGGGACTTCTCTTGGTATAGCCTTCAGGGACCAGACAACCCCAAGTCTAAAGGCAAAGCCACTACCTCCGCTGGCCATTCTGAAGAGCCAAGGGTAGTGGCCTCTAGGTCGTCTGCTGCTATGCCACCTCATCCCTCAGGACCATCAGTATCTGTCCCACTCTCTATGCCTTCTTCCTCAGCTTACCCTCAGACTGCACTGCGGGTCAACCAAACCTTGTCCAGCATCAACAACTTGATGCGGGTAGCTACATCAAAGATATCTGCCCTATCCATTGCAGTCGCATCACATGTTGCTCCAAACACAGCTTCAGATGCCTCCGTCGGTAGAGGATTCATAAAAGCAGATCCTTGACAACCAGAAGAAAATTCTGGAGGCTTTAGGTACTCATGAGAAAGTGATCAAGGATCTAGGTAAACAGGTCAAGAAGGTGAAGAAGATTCAAGAGCATTTGAAGAAGGATGTGGAGAAGCTTACTTCCGTTGGTGATATTCCTCTAGATCTCCTTATGGAGGAGACTGCCCCTGCAGCACAAACAACACAACTATTAGAGCAGGAGGCTGACAGAGAGCCGGTGAGAAGATTTGTGGTACCCCAGACCGATGACTTGGAGATTTAGTTGGAGGATCCTGAGGGTGGTGATGAGTCTACACAGCCAGAGGACACCACTAGTACACATGATCCCATGCTGACAGAGACCTCATAGGGAGTTTTATTTACTCTTTATCCCTCCCTTACCTTTATTTTTGCTTTTAGCATTGAGGACAATGCTAATTCCTATTCGGGGAGGAGGGGGGGTGGTCTTATTTTGATTGATTTGATGACTTTGATGATTGGCTTGTAATAATTCTGATACTATTTTTTGTTATTTTTCACTTCTGGTATGTATATAACTTTATCATTCCATGTATATATTTATCCCCATTGTTTGTATATTCGTTTCGCTCCACTATTGTACATATTCATTTTACTTTCCGTATTTTACTCTATAACTTCTTTAGTAATTTTCCTTAATAGCTTAGTTTCTTATTTCCTTTAGTAGCTTCTTTTTGAGTTTGTAGCTTCTTTTTATACTTTTGCGTGATAAATAAGCCTTTGGTTCTCTTAATGCCACGGTTCTTTCCAAAGGTGGATGTTGTATGAACTGGGTGGCTCTTCCCAACGATGGATGGCCTGACAACCTTCTTAAGGGATTGAGTCTGTTTTTCTTTCCGTTTTGATATATAGTAGCTAGTAATGAACAAAAGTGTCTCAAGTAGGCTTCACTTGGAACTAACACATTTACCTTCGACCTCATGGTTAGAGACAAGTTGGTTGATGAGTTTAGCTCTAGTTGTGACCTTTAGACTCTTGAGTTGACTAAAACTATCATCAAGTGGTTTCTGTGATCCATCTATGATCTTCAATCTTAGCTAGGGTTGTTGTGGGTCCTCGACTCTATTCTCTTTAACAATCCGGTAGCTTGAGAGGCGAGGTCGGGAATTGCAAGTCCAAGTCCCGTGCCAACAAGTCTAGAACTTACCCTGAATGTTTGTCTAGGCGAAATTCTAAGTGTAGCTCGACTTGAGAAGTGATTATAGGCTCTCCTTGGTCCCATTTTGAACTTTGGAAACTTCCATAGCCTACCAATATGATATCCCTAGTCAACCCCTTTGAGCCTAAGCCTTTTTCATTCAATAACCACATTACAAGCCTTTATCCGTTTTACAATGACCATATTTTGGCACCCAATCTTCCTTAGCATTCATGTTGAACAATAGGCAAAAATCATAAGTTTGGGGGAAAGATGAGGAACTTCAAGTGATAAAAGGTTCAAAGAACAAAAAGAATTGACAAGAAGGAGAGGCAAGGAAAAGGATGAAAACATAAAATGAAAGATGTCAAAAAGAAAGAAAAGTTTGAAGGGATTCAAAAAGAAAAATGTTGAAAGGAATGGAATAATGAGAAAAGGAGAAAATGATCGTTGAATTTCCACCTTCTTCACATAGCCTTCAACAAGTCGCATATCTAAATCTCCACCATAAAGTTTGTCTCAATGTGAGTAGTACTCCGTTAAAATTTCTCAGACAAAATCATGATTATTGTCAAATAGGTTGCGGCTAGAACTAAACCCGCAAAGATGAGCCTGTCTTGAACTTGTACCACTTGTTAGGACCGAAATAATCAAGTGTCATGTGGGAGCTAGTAAAACAAACCTTGAACGAGGATAAGTCAGACATTAAAAGAGAAATCTACCAAAAGAAAACAAATATTTAACCTGGTTTGGTCAATTGACCTACGTCCACGACGGAGACGAGGAATCCACTATATACAAGAGAGTACAAAATATCGAGAGAACAACCTCACGAAGAGGCAAACACAAGTGACACACTAACACTTGTCCCGTAAAGTTCTCCCCCTAAACACGGCTCTCAAACCCCATATGGCTACATTATTGATGCTGCTGAATCAGAAGGAGGATCCTCAATTTATAGAAGTCCCAACCTTTTTTTACAAGAAAAGGACTAGACAAACATGGAAAAATTATAATTTTCTTCTACAAAAAGGAAAACTCAATTATGGTAAATATATTGTCTTTTCCTTCAAGAAATAGAAAAACTAAATATGGTAAGAAAATCAGGACAACCCCTAAGAATTCTCCCCCTTGGTCTGAATTTTCTGACAAAATAAATCTGATCCGCCTTCTTAACATAGCCTTCAACGGGTCGCATCTCCAAATCTCCACCACAAAGTTTGTCTCAACGTGAGTAGTACTCCGTTTAAATTTCTCAGACAAAATCATGATTACTGTCAAATAGGTTGCGACTAAAACTAAACCCGCCAATAATCAAGTGTCATGCGGGAGCTAGTAAAGTAAACCTTGAACGACGATAAATCAGACAGTAAAAGAGAAATCTACCAAAAGAGACACAAACATTTAACGTGGTTCAGTCAATTGACCTACGTCCACGACGAAGATGAGAAATCCACTATATACAAAAGAGTAAAAAATATAGAGAGAACAACCTCACGAAGAGGCAAACACAAGTGATACACTAACATTTGTCCCATAAAGTTCTCCCCCTAAACACGACTCTCAAACCCCATATGGCTACACAGTGGATGCTGCTGAATCAGAAGGAAGGACCCTCAATTTATAGAAGTCCAAACCTTTTCCTACAAGAAAAAAGACTAGCCAAACATGGAAGAATTATAATTTCCTTCTACAAAAAAGAAAACCCAATTATAGTAAATATATTGTCCTTTCCTTCAAGAAATAAGAAAACCAAATATGATAAGAAAATCAGGACAACCCCTTGTCGCGCCCCCTCTTTCCTCGCGGAGATCGGGTTTATGACATTCGATTGGGACAACTCTTTCCTTTTGGGAAAGGGGTTTGTGTTTTTGAGAGTCGCCACCTAACGATTTTTAAAGGTGCATTAGGACACCAAATCGGTTAATTTACAACTACGTTTCTAACCAAAGATAGGGTAAGGGCTTGAAATTATCCTAAGGGGAAGGTGTTAGGAACCCCTCATGATCCACAAGTGTGGTTCCCGACCAAACAACTTTTGTGAATTTGTACAGCTTAGCAAACAAACAAACAAATGCTCAAATAAGAGGGGATTTAAGTCTTAAGCATGCCGATATTTGAAAACAAATAGTAAAGAAGGTTAGATTTTGAAAAGGATTACGATCTAAGCATACAAAGGGTATCCTAGGTTTATAATATGGATCACATCAGTACAATACCCAGTAATCACTCCTCAAAGAGGGGCTACAAGTGGTATTAGTGCACCGGTCATCATATCCATATTCTACCCTTTCCCACCCCGTGAAGGTAATTAAAGCGCGTGTTAGTCACGAACTCTATTGCGTGCTGTTACCCGCCCCTTCCTATTAGTCCCGGAGGAAGTTAGGACTACTATCCTAAGAGAGAGGTACTAAGTAGACCCTCATGTTTAAAAGGTAAAATTCTAGGGCGTCAGACGAAAGCATATAGGACTGCAGTTAATGGAAACATAGAAAAAGCAAGTAAAGGCTCAAGTTAAGGGCAGTATTTAAATTCAGAATCCTAAGACATGGTACCTAAGTGAGTTCAGAACATAGAAAAATATGCAGGCCTATTTTTTATTACTCAGAAAAGGGTCCTAATCAATTTACCTACTGATTTGAAACCTTTTAAGCATAGAGCAACATATGCAGGAAGGCAGATTCTCAGTTTTAGACAAATTAATCACCTAAGGCTTGTCTAGGTGTGAGATAGTATGTACCAATTACCAACATTACTTAGAGGAGATCTGTTCAACATTGTATTACCTAGAACATGCTGTCCTACGAGTTCAGAATACAGACTTGTTATCAGCTGATTACGAGAATTGAATGCAGTTGTTTTTACCAGTAATTAGGCTAGGTGTGCCTAAACGAATGAGATGCAATCCTAAGGACATAATATCTAATGCACGAAGATGCAGAATGGTGCAGAATCAAAAGCCTAAACAAGGTCTCTAAATGCACAAAACATTGCAGTGTTTTGACATGCTTTCAGGATATGCAAAAGTGACATGTTTATTAATTGTTTACCTAGAACATGATTTCTATGTGTAACATGGTAAGCATGATGGCCCATTTTTTGTTAACACTCTTTTCTTAAGGCAGGATTCAAATTATATTTTTTCAGGATGCATAGATTGAATCACATGATAGTAGTTTTTCCATTTTTATTACTGAACAGGATTTTCCTAAGTGATATAACAGTATTGCAGTAAAGTGCTGAAACAATGTTTATAAAAAATCCTAAATAGCATGATTTCTTATGCATGATATGCTTTGCACATGTTAGTCCTAAACATGATTTTTCTATTGCGCACATAGGAAATATAAACCTAAGAGCCTGATTTCTACCCTTTTAGATCTATAGCGTGCATAGTTACCCCTTCCCTTTTTACTATCCATTCCCCAAGAGTTGTTTACAAATTATTACAGGCCAATGAATGAATTACAGAAATAGAAAATCAAGAAGCTACTCTATAGGGAGCCTTCAATTAGGCACAGATTTCCCAAAGCCTCCAATGGCCTCATACGCCTCAGTTCCATAGACAAATCAGAGTCTAGGTGCATCAAAGTTCCCTAAGGATATCAAAGATCCCGGGTAGTGCTTACACCTAGACTTAGTAAAGAAGAATTGAACAAGTGCAGTGTGGAAGTGCCAGCCTTAGTGTGTTAGAGCTCAGAGGGAACTCAAAGGTCCCAAAGCAGTGCTCACACGAAGGGGGTAGAACTTAAGGGTCTAAGAATAAAGTGAAGTGCATGAGGTGTTTTGAAAAAGAGTTGAGTTAAGAAAGCATTTATGAAAATAGTTTATTTGAAATAGGTTTACATATCAGTAAGTGAGTGGCTTAGGAAAATAATTTTGAAAAGAACAGGGGATAACCAGCACCGAACAATACACATAACATAGAGAGACAACCACAAACAAGGAGGCAGGGATTGGGGACACATAGGCCGTACATAGTAACAAGTTTGTATACAAGTCAACATTAGAGAAGTACTAAAGTATCACAGGCCTGTACAAACACCGAAACAGTCACATACATACACTACAACAAAAAAGGTCTTTAGCGGCAATAAATAAGGCTTGGAAATAGAAATAGCCGTGAAAAGATTCACCGGCTATTGATAATTTGCCGTTGTACATGGCGTCAGTAATTCCTTTAGCGACCATTCCAGGATTTGCCGGTAAATGTATAATTTATTGCCGGTAAAACTCATATGATGTAATGGCAATTGCTTAACGACAATTATTATTGCTGCTAAATCCCTTTCGAAAATAGGTTAGTTGGACCTTTTGGCATCCATTGCTATTGCCAGTAAATTAAATTTAATTGTCGCTAAAAATAAGTGGATTTAATGACGATAGCTTAGCGACAATTATAATAGCTGCTAAATCCATGTCAAGATGACTCAATTTGCATTGTTGGCCTCTGTTTTAATTGCAGTAAAGTTAATCAAATTGCCACCAAAAGTTACAGGCTTTAACCAATATATTTAAGCACCTAGATTTCGTGCCGATAATTTAGTTAAGTCGGCTATAAAAGTAACCATTTAATACCATATTAAAAGTGCAAACTAATTTTATAAAGCTGTCTTCGAATTGGTAAATGCTAACAAAAACACTACTTCTAATTCATAAAAATATAATATATCTCATTAAATCTAGATTAACAAAAGCAAGTGCTAATCCATAACCAAATGTAGTTGCGATAAAAATGATAGAAATTATATTGTCTGAAGAAAATAATTAATGTGTAACAAAATAGTAGATGCATAACCAACAAATTATTTCCGCAACTCTTCATCATATTGCAATTTTTCCCATGCTACTTTTCTTAACATCATATTGTATCACCTGAAATAATAAAATAAGTAAATATTAAAAGATGAAATATTATATCTAAAATTTGTAAGTCGACATTCAAATATATTCTGAAATAGCTTCTAACTTCAACCAGTGTAATTGAATCCTAATGATTGGGAGAATATTGAAAAGTACTCAAAAACTTGACATACAAAGTTCTATTCAACTATTTTAAAGAAGGAAAAAGATTGTCACATAGTTCTCAAAAATAATATCAATAAAAAGCTATAAAGACATCCAATAATGTAGCTCAACCTTTCATCCGCCATTCCATGATCAACTAAGGAACCAAACAAATAAAATAGAATGTTCACTTAATAAAGATCAATAATCTGCATAATATTACCACTCACGCCAAAAAAGACTTGGTTCCTCAAGATAGTCCAGAAGAATGACGATTATATATACTTTCTGTAGAGCATTATAAAAGTCTTATCGTCGTTTCCTTACATACATATACTTTGATCATCTTCTGAATTTGTTTTCTCCATTATTTTTAATTGTCACAATCTCTTGTGTCTTTCTTGTAGGCTACTGTGAGAGAACCAGTTGTCAAGAACATGATAAAAGCCATTAACTTTCAGTTTACTTTAGGAGTTTTTCCAATGCATGTTGTTAGATAGATCGGCTAAGCACAAGTTTAATCATGTAAAACAACTTATCACTAGAATCAATTAGAAAATGTTAGCACAACGGTAGCAAATAAGCACCTCACAAAGAAAAAAAATTACTAATTTTAATAATGCTAATAATATACAACTTTCAGTAGTGCTATATTAAGTTATTATAATACAAGAATAGTACCATGAGAAGATGGAGTATTTTCAAAAACAGTAAGCATTCGCCGTGCTTGTGGTACAGGTTGATGACCACTGTTAGCATCAGGGGCCTGGAAAATATTAACAAGATAGATAACATTATTTTATAAGATTAAAATTTCAGAAAAAAAGTGTCTAAAACTTTAAAATCGAGTTACCTGTTCAATTGAGATTCCATTGATATTATGAGGCATAAATAGCTCATTAGGAGCAATTTTGTACATGACTTGTCTCATCCATGATACTTCTTGTTTCATCAAACTTATTTCTTTATTTTGTTTCCCATTTAACTCCTTTAACTCCGTCTAAATTTTTTATAACCTCATTAGATGAATCCTCTACAACACTATTTTCTACGGAAGGCTTATTACCCCACAGTACAAAAGGAGTTGGACCAAGTCCTAAACCACGAATATACCCACTTTTATCATTCTCCAATACTTGTGAATACACATCTCCTTCCCAAGCAATATCGCGAGGTAGCTGGTCATTCGATCTCTTATTGTTGCTCAATCTTTCATTCAACATATGCTGATCATATATTGTTAGAACCAAACATAATTTAATAACAAAAAATATTAAATATACATAGGATCCAATCTGTAATTCATATAGAACCCACATGCAAATTCTCTGATGTTTCCTTATAGACTTTATTCGTGTGGATCTTAACCTTCCATTTTTCAAACTTAACTTCCAAAAAGAAGCTAGTTTTAGCCATGGTGTAAACTTCACAGTAGCAGCATCTAAAACATTAAGAAACCCTTATTATATATGAATCTGCTAATATGTACAATAGGTCACTTAGAACTCAACTTGGTAGGTTGGCCACCTACCTAAAAACCACATGCTTCCAGGTGCAATTGCTCTAAGGTCTTTATCTTACTACCCTCATCCTTTTACTCTATAAAATATCTGAATGATTTCTTTATTCTTTTTCTCTGGTGAACATCTTAATTCATTTTTTGCAGAGATATCCATGATTTATCTTCAAGGAAATACAAGATAATCACAGTGGACATGATTGTTCAAGTTGTTTTGACAAGCTTTATTGCTATTGCTACCAACATCTACGATCTGATTGGAAATAGTTCATAATGACCTAAAAGTCATATTTTAATCAGAGGAACTTCCAGAAAAAATATTGACTAATGGTAATTAGAGTGCACCCTAAACAAACAACTATTCAAACTCCAACATATTAAAATATTGTACCCTAATACCATTCAGTGATTTCCATGTCATTTTATTTTGATTGTCATAATTCAAAATAATATCTAAGAGGTAGCCAACCATATCACATCATGGGAGGTGTGAAAAATATTATCTCCATATACACTAACGTTTTAGTCTCTTTGAGATCATAAATTTGGATTTAAGCAACTCCATAACTCACTTTGGTCCCAAGTTTGTAGTTTTTAAGAGACACTATGACCTCAATCTAAGTCACTATGTTCTAAGCTGTTATCCCAATCTTAGGTTTGCATCATTATCATCTGAGAAGTAAACTAAGGCAATAAAAGCTGAATTTTGTTTTTTCTCATATTATTCACTTTTAGTTATGTCCTCACACAATTAAAATATTAGGCAAATTTTTTTTGTGACATGAGGTTTATGATGCTAGTGACTAGCTAGATTGTTGCATATAAATTCAAATGATGGTATAAGATAAAGCCAAATAAAGTTCTCATAATCTCAATTCTGGAAAGATAAGCGAAATTCAGAAAATACAAAAGAAGAAATCTTACGATTGTCCTTGCAGACTCTGTATCCAGTGGTCTACCATTATTATGTTGTTTATGAGTTAATATGAAAACTTGTGCTTGTGTAGGCTCTATCCCTTTTTTAGCCTAATATAATATAATAATGTGAAATATGCATAACAAAGCGAGTTTTAGTGTGATGACCCTAAAGGTCATCCCATATATTCTAGCAAATTCTGTGTTTCCAGGTTGTGAAAAACCTCCTTCTATCTCACCTTAATTTGTGTGCGCAGCCCGGGCATGTAGCCGGGAAGCCATTATGTAAAAAATTGATAAAAATAATAATTTTGTATTAGAAATTTGAATAAAGTTGACTTCGGTCAGCGTTTTTAGTAAACGGACCAGGGCCCGTGATTTGACGGTCCCAAAGGGTCCGTAGGAAAATAGGGGACTTGGGCATATGCCCGGAATCGAATCCCGAGGTCCCAAGTCCGAGAAATGAATTTTTAAAGAAAATTATTTTCTAAAAAATATAAAGGTTTTTGAAAATGAAATTTGATGTGAAATCTGTGGTATCGAGCTCGTATCTTAGTTTCGGAGCCTGGTACAGGTTCGATATGATAATATGTGTTATCTGTGAAGTTTGAAAATAAACGGACTTCGTTTGGCGTGATTCAGACCTTAAATGCAAAAAAATTAGTGATTAAAGAAGTTTTGAGAAATTTCATTTATCTTGAGGTTAATTCGATGCTTATGATGTTATTTTGGTGATTTGATTACTCGAGTAAGTCTGTAGGATGTTTTTGAGATTGTGTGTATATTTGGTTTTGAGCCCCGAGGGCTTGGGTGTGTTTCAGATAGGCGTCGGGGTATTGAAACTTAGAAAAAAATCTGGTTTTTGCTGCTGTTATGACTGTTGTCCCTCCCTTCTATGCGAACACATAGCCTTAGACACGATCGCATAGTGCAAATTTGAAGTGCCCAGTTTTTCTTCTACGCGTTCGCAGGATTCCATCCGCGATCGCGGAAGCCAGCCTGCTCCTTATATGCGATTGTATAAGCTATTCCGAGATTGCGTAGAGCATTTTTGACCTGTGATGTTTTTCCTCTACGCGATCGCGCCTAGATCCCCGCTATCACGATGCTTTAAAAGCCTGGGCAGATTATAAGTTTCCAAAATCGGAGGTTTCACCATTTTAAACATATTTTGACTTCTAAAACTCGGTTTTGGGCGATTGCTTGAGGGGTTTTCACACAAATCAAATGGGTAAGTGTTCTTCCACTAGAATTAATTATATTTCATGAATTAGTTCTTGTTTTTATCATTTAATTTGTGTTTTGGGTTGAGGGAATTGTGGGTTTTGAAAGAAAGTTTCTAAAATGAAAAATCATGATTTGAAAGACCAAATGTTATCGGAATTGGAAAAATTTAGTATGGGTGAACTCGTATCGGAATGGGTAATCGGAATTTGTAAAATTTGCCGGGTTCCGAGGTGCGGGCACGGGGGTCGACTTTTGGGTCGATTTTTATGATTTTGTAAAGATTGAGACTTTATTATTCGGAATCGTTCCTTATACGTTTTATGTGTATTTTGAAGTTCGTTTTAGTTGATTGTAATCCGTTCGGAGGTCTTTCCGCTCGAGAAGTCTATTTTCNTTCATGACGGCGTAGACAACTTTTCTTTCCTGTTGTTCTAGTTGGATTTGAGCATTCCGGAGGCGCCCGAGAAATTCATTTTAGAGTACCGGATTGTCGTGTTTGAGGTAAGTATCTTGCCTAACCTTGTGTGGGGGAACTACCCCTTAGGATTGAGTCTTCCTTGTTGATTGTAGTCTGAGTATGCGAGATGACAAGTGTGTACTTGTACTTATTTGTAATTAGATTGCCCTTTTAGGATTCGTAGATTCTTATATTACCTGTGTATGATTTGTAATTGTTACACTTGAATCCTTGGTTGATAATTTCACTTGTTTTTGGATTCTTCGTTGTCTATTTGCCTTTACTTGACTTAACTAAATATTCTACTTCTCTTATCATCATGCTATATTTTCTTCCTATCTTTCCTAATTAACTATAATTAGTGTCATCTAGCCTTATAGTTGACTAGCCGTAGTTGAAACATTTATTCGTTGGAGTCAAGCATGCCCGTGAGTCTTACATTGTGATTTATATGACTATTCCCTTAAGTGGTACTTAGGTCTAATTGTTAGACATTTATATTATTGGTATTTCCTTGATGTTGCCTATTATTGGGCCTTTTGTTTGAAGCCGAGTGTTATTCCGTGAAGTAAACTGTTTAGGCGAGATTGTTTATAGCTGTTTCCCTTGCCGGGATGTTATGGTTATTGTTACTGTCTATGCTGCTACTAATGTGGTTTGTATTGTTGACTCCCTTGCCGGGATGTGATGGTTCCTATTACTGTTTATGCTGTTAATGATATGGTTTGTATTGTTGACTCCCTTGCCGGGATGTGGTGATTTATGGGTCATATTGTTGGTTTTTCCTTGCCAAACTGTTGTTCTTGATATTGTTTGGGTGAGGAAGAGTGTAAAGCAAAAAGGATAATGCCATGCCATGTTTATGATATTTAGCACGAGGGAACATTCCGTGCCATGTTTATGATATTTAGCACGAAGGATAATGCCGTGCCATGTTTATGATATTTAGCACGAAGGATAATACCGTTCCATGTTTATGATATTTAGCACGAAGGATAATGCTGTGCCATGATTATGTTATTTAGCACGAGAGGACATTTTGTGCCATGATTATGTTATTTAGCACGAGGGGACATTCCGTGCCATGATTATATTATTTAGCACGAGGAAAAATTCCGTGCCATGATTATGTTATTTATCACGAGGGGACATTCCGTGCCATGATTATGTTATTTAGCACGAGGGGACATTCCGTGCCATGTTATGTTATGTTAGCACGAGGGGACATTTCGTGTCATGTTATGTTATGTTAGCACGAAGGGACATTCCGTGCCGTGTTCATGCATTATTATTTCCGTCATTCTTGTTTGCCATTTACTGCATTTATTGGCAAGATTTGATATTCCTCCTGTACTGCATAAAAATTTCTGAGTGACGGTCTGAGTCCCGGTGGATAAATCTTGAGGAGATTTTTATCAAGGGATTTTACTGAAAAGTATTATTGAAAAAGCAATGGTTTTTGAAATGATTATATTTGAATGAATTTTACATCGAAGGTATATTTGAAAAGTACTAGTTTTGCCTAAAATGATATTTGGAAGTCATTTATTGGGGAAGTCTCTTTGGAAAGCTTCGTAGTTTGAAAGAAACTATGTTTTACGTAACCCTCTCTATTAATTATACTTATATCTACTTTTGGAGAAAGTATGTTTTCAAAGTAAACTCTTCCATACTAAAATAATTTTATTTTCAAAAGTTTTTCATATGAACTGCTGTTTAAATATTTCTACTAGTTATGGATTTTAATGGCTAAGGTCCGATGTGAACAAATCGACGTGGAGTTGAGTTATCGGTGTCCTCTATTGTATTGTGTTTCCTTTCGATTCGGCTTGTTTTGTTGTCCATCTTTCTGTGTATTTTTTTTTGTTGTTTCGTGATTGATTTGTGCAGTTTCCTTCCACTTTATATTGTCATTGTGGTGGATTATCCTGAGAAGTCTTAGATAGATGTAACATTCGGTCATTTCTATATTCATGTTATTTATTTTGTAGACCAGTGGTGTCTTGACTAGTCCTCGTCATTACTCCACCGATGTTAGTCTTGATAATTACTGGGCACCGTTGTCGTGTGCTCATACTACACTTCTGCATATTTTTGTGTGCAGATCCAGGTATATATTGTAGTAGCTATATGGATGATTGCCGATGAGACTCAAGGTAACCTGCTGCTGCGTTCGCAGGCGTCGGAGTCACCTTCTTTGTATTTATTATTCATACACTGTTGTATCTACTTCCAAACAGTTGTACTTAGAAGTTGTAGAATATTCGTAGAGCTTATGACTTGTACTACCGGTTTTGGGAAAGTTTGTACATTCTGTTGAGGTTCTATATCAAGACTGTTAGTTTTTCTTTATTACTGTTGTTATTCAGTAACTGCTAGGCTTACCTAGTCCCTAAGACTAGGTGCTATCACGATACCCAACGGAGGAAAATTGGGTCGTGACATTTAGAATATTAAATTTTAAAATATACACAAGAATACCTTCTCATCCATCAAGGCGGCAATACTTTTTGACCCTCCTGTGTGAGGCATCTTTTGATTTGCTCTATTAGTTCTATTTACTTGTGTAAGCTTCTGTCATTACAACATAAAAGTAATATTTAATAATTTATACATAAAAACTAACAAAAACAATCACACAATAAAAACAAAATGTGTATTTTTATAAGTATAAAATTGATACCTTAGCTTTATCAGAAAGCCAATAAGAGACCAGACCGGTCCATTGATCTCGTGGTAGACGACTTTGTTTATTTCTTAGCAAAGCATCTTTGGTCTTATATTTTGTCGTATACACATTTTTCAAACCGCATTTGTAGTCTTTCCATTTCTTTCCTATTGACTTTATGACATATGCTTCTCCACGAGTTGGGATAGGGAACTTCTGTGAAATAAAAGAAAATAATTAAAAGATAATATCACATATAATAAAATAATATATTATTATGTTCACACATCATAAGAATAATAATAACTCCATACCTTCACAAACTCCACCAGTTTCTTTTTTTCTTCTTTGGCAAAGCTTCTCCAATCATCTATGTTTAGAGGTGTTAGTTCTGGAGTTCTAGCGATTATGCCTAGAAAGCTAGCGAGCTTTCGACCCTCTTTTTTTGATGGGTTGGTTACAATTATTGAATTGTATAGCAATTTTTTTCCCCTGATGGCAGTTTCCAGATATCTTTTAATATTGTGGGTCCATGAACCTTTCTTTCCTCTAAACTACCTGATTTGAAAAAGATTTAATGGTCATCAAATCCATATAGAGAATGCAATAATAGCTTTCCAAATTAGTGCATCATCTTCTAATTTTCTTTTAATCTACTAAAGATGCTATCACCAAAAGGTCTCAAGGATAGCAAAATATACTACGGAACAAATTTGTTTAAGTGGTATATACTTCTGTAGTAAGATCATGGGAGTGCAGGACACAACCAACACAAAAATATTTATAAAAAATCTCAGGGAACAATTAAAATAAGAACAATGTACCATTCAGTAAATGAACTAACATGTCCTGTAGATAAACAAGAAGTATTACCCGATTCATCATTCTGTTGAACCTCAGTGTCGGTAGACTAGTCCAGACACCATGATCATTAAAAAAATTCAAAGCAAAAAAGCAAGAAAAAGAAAAAAATACATATACTTTGAGCTGAACTTTAAATGGGTCTCGCCGATGAATATATTGAAATTGAATATGAAGAAGGAACAAGAAAGCATCAAAGGTGGCCTTTTTTTTATTGGGTCAAAAAAGATTACGACAACTTCCAATTTTGAATCATCCAACCCTAAAGGTAGAAATAAAAATATAAAGAAAGACAACTCACCAGCAATTGTTATGGTGGTCAAGAATTCTGGTTGCAGAGAGCCAACAAATTGAGAGGATAATTTCTGTGATTAGAGCGTAACTTTTTTTCTCTTGTTTGCAGTCTTTAGGGTAAATACAGTACTAAAATTCAGGCGCGAGGGAAAAGAAAAAGTTGGAGGGAATATGAAAAGTAAAAATAATTAATTTAACGACTTTTACTCTTTAATGAATGCTAATACATACTAATTAGCAGCCAATATTCATTAGCCAGTAATATTTGCCTTCCGTAAATAAATTAGCGGCAATTGTCTTATTGCCGCTAAAGACCTTTTTTGTTGTAGTGATAGTTTGTCACAAAGAGTTCATGCCAAGAACTTAATAGAAACAGATTGAGGGAGTACTAAAGAGGACAACACATGATAAACATAGTTGCACATAGATTTAAAAAGAGGTTCAGGGTATAGCATAGAGACTAAGTAACATGTGGTGCATGTTGTAGTATACTAGGAATTGAAGAAGACATAAGTGAAGCAGAATTATGTTGAAACATACAGGGTGGGGGGGGGGGTTAGTAACATGTTGAGCATAGTATACAAACTAATTGCAAGTGGAATAACTAAATCATAAGTAGAAGCAGATTAAGAACAAGATGAATCGAAATACTCAAAGAAACATATTGTTTTGAAGCTTTAAACATAAATTGAAGACATGCCAGTTGGAAGGTAGCAAGTACAGAATGAAGAATAGGCAAATAGAATAACCAGTCTTGGCTTGCAGCCAACTAGTAATAGTAGCAAGTAATCAAGAGAATAAAAGTAGAGAGTATGTGTGTAAAAGAGAGAGTTAAACAGTGTGTGTGTTCGTGTCTGTGTTAAGGAGAGAGTAGAGGTATTTATAGTTTAAGACATGCAGAAGAATATAAGGTAAAATAACAGTTTCAACAGTAATTAGGGGAGTAAGCAATCGATTAGAATCAAATTGGTAAACGACTTTCTTTGATTAAGGAGTCATACTCAAACGGTAATAAGCAGTAACAAATAAGGAAAGGAATTATGTAAAACTGATTTTAACACAATAAGGAAGTAGTATATGTATGGTATAGGTATATCACATGTAAGTAAGGCCAAGTTCAGAATTCTATTTTAAGGAAAATATATGTGAATTAATTTGACAGCAAAATCATTTATGGAAATAAGGTAAGAAATAATTTATATTCTGGAAATCAGTAAGGAAACCCTCGAGTGAGGTTCTAATTATAGGAAACCATATCAATCAAAGAGAATATCACACATTAGCGGGATAGGTGTGATACAAACAAAGAGAAACGGGAAATTAGCACGTGTTAATTAAGGAAATACTCAAAAATCAGCAGAGAACATTATGCACAATTAGTGAAGTATCAATCATAGAGATTCAGGGATTCACAAATAAAAAAGATAACACTGATTTGTCACACCATTATGATAATAAGTGCACTAAACATATAATAGACAACAATCAGAACCATAGGAAGACTAGTAAGGTAAAATCATATAGAAGTAACGGATTCGTATAGAACACAGTACGAATCACATCATAGACATGAAATCGTCCAGAAACCCCTAATAGGAAAACATAGGATAAAATCACAAAATCATGAAGTATTCATGAGAACACAGTGAGCATAATAGAACAGGTAAACATATTATCGCAAACAAACTCGGAACCACAAATTGAAACCGAGAACTTTGGGGTTTTTAACAAAAATGAATCAGACAAGATAAGAAAAACTCACATGATGTTTAAACACGGTAGAATCATAAAATAATGCTGAGAAACCAGAAAAAGAACAGTTTTGAAAGGGATTTTGGAACCCTAGTTCGAAAACCGGAAAATCATTTAGGAACCTGAAGAGTCTTTAAAGAAAACATGGAAAGAACTCATAATAGGTATAGATCTGTTACAGATCTAAAAGAATCGGAAGATTTAAAGAACTAGGGTTTCGAAGAGAACGCAGAAAAAGCTAAGAAAGCCTTAAAAATATTACCGGCTTTAACCCAAAGGTCATAGATCTTTACTCAGACGGCTGGAGGTGGCCGAAAATGGCATGAGAACTCATGGGGTGAGTGAACCGCCTTCTGGCTCCTCTGAGGGCCTCAAGGCGGTGATACCCGTCGTAGAAGGAGAGCCATAGGCTGGGGGTGGTGGTGAGACCACCATGGTTACTGGAAAAGCAACGACAGGTGAGAGATTAGGTTAGCAGAGAGAGTTGAGAGAGTTGAGAGATGTAATGGCAGAAGAATGAGGGGGAAATGAGATCTGGTTAAATATGGTAGGTAGAGATCTGGGCCGTTGATTTGAATTAATCAACGACTTAGCTTAAAAGGGGGGTTGGGTCGGGTAACTAAGGCATTGGGCCTGGGTTATTGGGATATTTGGATTGGGTATTGGGATGGTCTCAATTGGGTTGGGGTCAGATTTGATTTAGGCTAGATTTAAATAGGAAGGGGCTAATTATTAAATAACCATAAAAATAGATAAATAATTTATAAAAATAGTTAGTAATTATAATAAATGAAATTAAGGCTAAATAGGTAAAATTAAGGTAATTAGCTAATATTTTAAAATATAAAGCGACTAACTATTGAATTAAAATGGTATAAGATGTACAATTAGGCTATAATTGCAAAATTGTTGTAATTATAGCCAAATAATACCAAATTGGCTAATCTGTGAAATAATTAAATCCTGATAGGATAAAAAATGATATATTGAGCTAGGACATATTTTGAAATTATTGATAATATAATTTATGAATAATTATTGAATTTAAAATACTGAATAAATTGGAAAAGAAATTAAATAAAATATGGAAAAGTACCAGTTATTATAAAAAGTGATTTTGAAGGCACATATGCAAATTTTAAAATAGCTTGAGGAAAAATTGGGTATCAACACCCCTAACACTATCGTGATACACCTTTACATTTATGCTCTTGTGGAGCGGCTACCACTCTATCTTATCGAGGAGAGCCAACCTCAATTGATTCGTGGAGCGACTACCACTCTATCTTTTGTGATTTATATTTCTGCTACGCCCCTTGACCCTTTACATTCAGCGTCCACTTAAGATGGTTCTTTGACTATTTTAGTGTTAGTCAATCTGTATTGTTGTAATAAACAACTAAACCATTAAGCTTTCTGAAATATAAACAGAAACAGAAAGTTAGTAACACTAGTTTAACGAAATAAATTCTGGAAAATGATATAGGAATAAATCGAGCGCACTGAATGCATAGTGTGTCCTTAAAGAAATTATTCCCTTCAAGTACCCGAGGTGTTGGAATATTATCCTCCCAGGATAGAATGATTTAACTCACTAGCGTGTTGGTACCAAAAATGCCGATATATCGGCGAACCACTCGAAGGTTGTAAAACACACTGGAAAAATATTGTGCAGAAGAAGGAGAAGATAATCGGAAAATTTAGTAAGTAAAAATTCTGGGATTCAAGGCATATTTATAGACCATTTTGTACTGATTCTGAAAAGGTTTGCAATTTTTCAGAAAAACCATAGTTGTTGGAACGGGTGGAAATATTGCGAAAAAAAATTAAAAAAACGGATTAAAAATAATTCGAGAAAGAAAAACGGACCGGACCGGACTGGGTCGCGGGTCATGGGTTATTCCAGAATAAATTTTTGTTAATTAATTAAATAATTTGAAAGGAATTTTGTCTAAAAATATTAATCAATCAATCGATCTTTGACCAATCCGAATTCGAATCCGAATCCAAAGTCGAGCCGAGCGAGCGAGCGACGACGACGACGGCGCGAGGCTTGCCTTCTTCTCAACTCTTTAAGATCTAGAAGAAGAGAAATTGAATATATACCCATCAAAAGTCTTTTCTTCCTCCAATATGGGACAATGTCCCTTTGCCAATGAGGGAAACTCAAATATTTCATTTTCCCTCCATTTCCTATTCACCCTCTTTAAGCTACACCAAACTTAAAATTAAGCTCTACCAAGATTAAAACCCAACAATCCCCCACATGAATGGGGAATGACTATAAAATAAAGGAATGCACAGATGCGTGTGTGTTTTACATGCAAGAATTAATTGCATCTGGATAAGTAGGTTTCCCTTTGAACTTTCCGTAGTGAACTTATATCGGATACACTCGGTCAATCGGTAGATTTGATATCTTTGAAACGTCGAGCTTTGTTGTATACCAAGATAATATAAGTCAAACAATCAATCCTTAACCATCTATGGTTTTCACGGTTGTGTTCGTTTCAGCCATGGACACCGCCTGGTTTCATGAATGCTTAGAGAATGGGCCTTTACTTTCATTCCCTTTTAAGCGGCTTACACTTCACACTCACATAGGTGATTCCTAAACGTGTAATCCTAAAGACACACTATCTGGTCATATCCTGCCAGACTTAGCAAATCATTAAAAAGCTTTAAGCTTTATTGACTCAAAAAAAGCCTTAATGCTTTACCTCGATTTTTGAATATTGTCTTCATCACAAGAATGGGTTGTGTTATTTGAGAATGTTGAACCGTCATTCATAAATTTGTTTGATCTCTTTGAACCTAGCTCTTGGGATCTCCAGTATGCTAGGTAGAGTTACCGCCATGATGACTTGTCCTAGGCCTTAACCCCATTCCCTTTGATGATCTTTCAACTGCCTCTCTAGACAGGCCTTTTGTAAGTGGATCCGACACGTTATCTTTTGACTTTTACATAATCAATTGTGATAACACCACTAGAGAGTAGTTGTCTAACGGTATTGTGTCTCCGTCGTATATGACGAGATTTTTCGTTATACATAATGCTCCCTGCCCTGCCCTACCTATTGTCGCTTGACTATCACAATGTATACAAATAGGTGCCAAAGGTTTGGGCCAAAATGGAATATCTTCCAAGAAATTCCGGAGCCATTCAGCTTCTTCACCGGCCTTATCTAAAGCTATGAATTCATATTCCATTGTAGAACGGGCGATGCACGTTTGTTTAGATGATTTCCAAGACACTGCTCCACCCTCAATTGTGAAAACATATCCACTCGTGGATTTAACTTCAGATGAACCGATAATCCAATTTGCATCACTATATCCCTCGATCATGGAGGGATATTTGTTATAATGCAAAGCATAGTTTTGGGCATGTTTTAAATACCCCAAAACTTGTTTCATTTCCATCCAATGTATTTGATTGAGATTACTTGTNGCATAGTCCAGTTGTGAGTCACTTTCACCTTCATTCTTTTGAAGTGCATAACTCACGTCAATTGGAGTCTTGGCAATTTTGAAATCCAAGTACTTGAACTTGTCAAGTACCTTTTCAATGTAGTGAGACTATGATAATGCTAGACCTTGTGGAGTCTTGTAAATTCTGGTTCCTAGGATCACATTAGCAACTTCTTAGTATTTTATATCGAATTTGCTAGCCAACATGCGCTTTGTAGCATTTGTATATGCCATACTTTTGCTCATTATCAACATGTCATCAACATATAAACAAACAATGACTTCATGACC